>QJPP01006205.1:0-13146 GCA_003996215.1 Jaltomata sinuosa | reverse complement strand
AGAGTTGAACTCGAGACAGAGGAGATGGGTCGAGTTACTAAAGGACTATGACTTCACTATTCTGTATCATCCGGGCAAGGCAAACGTGGTAGCGGATGCCTTTAGTCGGAAGGCAGTGAGTATGGATAGCCTAGCTTCTCTTTCAGTTTCAGAGCGACCGTTGGCCTGGGACATCCATTCCTTGGCTAACTGTTTGGTTAGGCTTGACTTGTCGGATCCTAGCAGAGTTCTCGCTAGTGTTGAGGTTTGTTCTACTTTGATTGATCAGATTCAGAGCCATCAGTTTGAGGATCAGCAGTTGTGTGACCTTCGTGATCAGGTTGTTCAGGGTGAGACCAGTCGTTCTACTCTAGATTCAGATGGGGTTCTGAGGTTTGATAGTCGTCTTTGTGTTCCGAGGATTAGAGATTTGATTCAGTTGATACTTCATGAGGCACATTGTACTAGATACTCCATTCACCATGGCACAGCAAAGATGTATAGAGACTTGAGGCAGCTTTACTTGTGGAGTGGTATGAAGTGGGATATAGCGGATTTTGTATCTCGGTGCTTGAACTGTCATCAGATTAAGTTCGAGCACATGAGACCTGGTGGTTTGATGCAGCGACTTCCCATTCCTGAGTGGAAGTGGGAAGGGATTACTATGGACTTTTTTGTTGGTTTGCCTCGTACTTCTCATGGGTTTGATTCCATATGGGTGATTCTTGATAGGCTGACTAAGTCAGCACATTTCTTGCCGGTTCAGACTTCTTACGGCGCAGAGAGGTTAGCTCAGATCTACCTTCGTGAGATTGTTCGATTGCAAGGGGTCCCAGCTTCTATCTTTTCAGACCATGGCACTCAGTTCACATCTCAGTTCTGGAGGGCTATTGTGCGAGATTTAGGTACAGAGGTTCATCTTAGTATCACTTTCCACCCTTAGACAGATGGCCAGTCCGAGAGGACCATTCAGATTTTGGAGGACATGCTTCCGGCCTGTGTTCTTGACTTTGGAGGTTCTTGGGATCAGTTTGTTCCCTTGGCAGAATTTTCTTATAATAACAGCTTCCATTCGAGTATCGGCATGGCACCTTTTGAGGCTTTGTATGGCAGGCATTGCAGATCACTGGTAGGTTGGTTTGATGGTTTTAGTTCTAGGCCACAGAGCACAGATTTGCTTTGAGATTCCTTAGACCGAGTCCGAGTGATTCAGGATAGACTTCGGGCAGCTCAGAGCAGGCAGAAGAGTTATGCTGATCGTAGGCTTTGTGCCTTGGAGTTTAGTGTCGGTGACTTGGTGTTTCTCTGTGTATCTCCCATGAAGGGTGTGGTGAGATTTGGTTGGCGGGGCAAGCTTATCCCCAGGTACATTGGGCCGTTTGATATTCTGCATAGGGTTGGTAGCGTTGCCTATCAGCTAGCCTTGCCTTCGATGTTTTCAGCTATACATCCTGTATTTCATGTTTCGATGTTGCGTCGGTATGTCCCAGATGAGTCTCATGTGTTACAGTGGGATTCAGTTCAGTTGGGTGAGGGTTTAGCCTTTGTTGAGGAGCCGACAACTATTTTGGCCAGAGATGTCAGGAGATTGAGGTCTCGAGAGATCCCGGTTGTTAAGGTTCAGTGGAGGCACCGTCCAGTCAAGGAGGCTACCTGGGAGACCGAGAGTGATATGCGAGCTCAGTATCCGCAGCTATTTGAGCCTTCAGGTACCCCCTTGACCTTGACTTTCGAGGACGAAAGTCCTTTTTAGTATTGGATGATGTAATGACCCTTTCGGTTATTTTCACGTATACATTTTCCTTGAACTGTTAGAGCTTGTTTGTAGCGGCCCCAAGTCACTTAAGGCTTGTCGGGACCGGTATTTCGGTGTCGGGTCCATTTGTTTGGTCGTATGATAAGTTTTGAAGACAAGTAAGTCGGCAAAAGTTATCGTAAGTTTCTTTAATAAATTTTCTGAACTTTGGGTAAAATGTCTCAGGGATTTTCTCCCAATATATAAAGAGTTAGAAGTCCCCCGAAATACCAAATCGAAGGTCTACGAGTCTATTTTCCAACGCACAAAACCTCACGTCCAACTGATCTCAGAGTAAAAAGTTGTGACTGTTTTACCGCGGACTGTCTGGCAGAAACCGGATCGCGAACCGGGTCGCGAACCGAGTCGGGTCAAAATCTATTTTAAGCCTCAACTTCACGTTTTGAAACGCCATTTCAGTTCTGAAACAGTGAGAAAACATAAGGGAGGGTTCCAAGAGAGTTCTTGAGTATCAAAATCGTGCGATGGTGAATTGCGAACCTAAACTTAAGAATTTTATTAGCATCGCGCGTATATTTGAAAATATTTTATTTTAAAGTTATATTTTTTTATTACCTTTTTAAAGTATTCCAATGTGTGTGAAAAATATTTTGTTACGATATAATTGTATATGTATCTATTTTACAAGAGTCTTATAATTTATTAGTATTTTAACGGAGATAGTAGACTTAGTTATGTTAAAATTTATTATTATAATATAGTAGGTTTTATTCGAAATAATTTTCTAATAATTATGGTATATTCAAAAATTATATATATTTTACCACGAACCTACGCAATACCCAAATACATACGAAGCGGAATGAAAATAAGTGTAGTGTAGCCACCTCCACTACACGTGGAGGTGGAGGAAGTGGGCAGCCATTACTAACTTCATTAGGTGGTAGCCATTTGACTAATGTGGTGGCTTAAACTTGGCTGATTTTTGTTACTTAAATAATGATTAATTTGAAAGCTAAGTGATGCCTTTTTAAGTGGCCATTACAGTATATGTCAATACCTATATGTATATACGCATGGTGAAGAGGATTTGGTAGGATCAATGTTTTGATATTTTATTTGATTCTTGAAAGAAAATCAATTATCTACGTCAAGTTATTCAAGCCCGAGTTCGAGTTTGACTTCGTGTTGGAGCTTTTTCGGAGAGGTTCAAGCTTGTCATCGGACGACAGGTAGGTTACGGTTTATTTTCCCTAGACTCCGCATATATAGGATAAAATTGTATTAATGGGCATCCTTGGGTTGGTTTATTAGGTTGGTACCACAGACCTTGACCGCTTTATTCATGTCCGCCTATTTTTATTCCTCCGTTGTGTGTAGTATTTGCGGATATATTTTATTTACCTTGTGGTCCTGCGAGGCCTTGTTGACTCTGGAACATAGAAGGTGGGATTTTGGGAATGTCCGCGAGTCCCGGGCATAGAATTATCCTTCTAGGCTGGTTATGCTTGCTGAGTAGCTGTGGGCCTGTGAAGGGTCGATAAGTTGATTGTGAGCTGCTGGGCAGCTATTGTGTGTGATCATACCATTTCCATGCATATAAAGAGGTTTTATCCATGTTTTACTATGGTTTTGGCTTCGGGCCTACTGCACTATTTTCTAACCTTGCATGGCCCCGGGGGCATTTTTAATGGAAATAATCTGGAAATGGTTTGATTTAACTTGTGAATATTCCTGGGTAAAAGAAAGTAAAATTATGTTTTAAAACACCAGTTTTACGATTAACGCTAGACTCGGCAGGGCCGGGGTGCTAGTTGAGTTTTCTTGCTACTTGAGATGATTTTTAGCCTCGGTCGGACCGAGCACCTGAGATGACTTTCTACTGTTTAGACCCGGTTATCCCCGGGCACCCTTGGAGGGGTTTTTGAGATATTTTCCTACTACTTTAGTCCTGGACAGGGTCTGGGCATGCATATTCGAGACTAGGTCTCTATCTTGAACCCGTACTTGCTTCCGGACGACATGTTTTGATACTGAGTTTTAGTATGGGGTCAGGGACCTCCATGGACCTTGTTATCCGGGCCTGGGGCTTCGGGCTTCGTGTGCCGGAGGAAGGGTATACGGCAGAGTAGAGGTATACGGGCAGTGTCCTTCCATGGAACCTACCTGCTGGGCCAGATCGACACCGGAGGAGGTACATACAGAGATATCATTTCACTCGAGATCTTCATGCATCATATCATTCTTTGTTTGAGGCTCCACCCTTGTTTGTTGATTGTACGCTCCGGTAGTATGGGATGCCGGAGGGTTTGTTTTCACTTGTTTGTGTTCCTCGGTTGTATGGGCGGCCGAGGGACTGTAGGTAGACTCTTGCTATATACTTACAGAATTGTTCCCTGTTACGGTTAAGTATGAAATTGGTTACTGCTAGACTGTTAGTTTCTGGATTTGAGATTGATATGATTAGTTGAGTTTGATTCATGTCTCTGAGCATGCCTATCATTACTCTTTCCCTCTTCTTATACTTGAGGTTACCGGTATACCGTCCATTTCATAAACTTATTATGTATACACTGTTATTGCAAGGACCCCAGGTGCGTTACTTCTTACTTTTACCTGTGCCTATGGTGTGTATATTCTGCTTACTGGCCTCACATGTGGTTCTGTTGATTTCCCTCTGGGCTAGTTCCTGTGTACCTTTCATTGATTTCTGTGACTGCTTGCTTCCCCCTGCATCTTTGGGTGCAGATCCTAGCGTGGGCCATCGCCGTTAGATCATTGTGATTCGTGCTTGGAGATCTGTTGGGGATACTTCAGACTGAGGGTGAGCTCTTGGCGATCGGAGCTTAGCTTTAGTTAATCTTCTGCTTCATGTACTCTATTACCATTCAGAGACATCTGTATATATTGTTTTGGATCGTTTGCACTCCATGTATGTAGTTTTGGCTCTATACTATGATACCAGGTCTTGGGGTTTGGTTTAGTTTCCGCATATGTATATATATACTCCTGTTATCTATTCACCTCATCTTACTCTCTTACTTTTGCTTATTAAATTGTTCTTCCGCTTATTTGTTAGATAGTAGCCCATTACTAACTGTCCTGGGCTACGGGAATTGGTTCACCTACTGGGGGGTTTTAGGTGCCATCATGACCGAGAAATCGGGTCGTGACACTAATGCCCCCACAGCCTTTATGGATTTGATGTATAGGGTGCTTAGACCGTACTTGGATATGTTCGTGATAGTCTTCATTGATGACATTCTGATATACTCGAGGAGTAGGGACGAGCATAAGCAACATTTGAGGACTATACTTCAGACTTTGAGAGATCATCGGCTTTATGCCATGTTCTCAAAGTGTGAGTTTTGGCTTGAATCAGTTTCATTCCTAGGACACGTGGTGTCCAAGGATGGGATTAGAGTGGATCTGGGTAAGATTTCTACAGTTCGTGATTGGCCTAGACCTACCACTCCCACCGAGGTTCGCAGCTTTGTTGGGTTAGCCAGTTATTACAGTTGGGTCGTTGAGGGATTTTCTTCCATAGAAGCACCCTTGACTAGGCTGACTAGGAAGGATGTTCCATTCTAGTGGTTTGATCAGTGCGAGGATAGCTTCCAGAGGCTTAAGGCCTTATTGACTTCAGCTCCAGTTCTGACTTTGCCGGTTGAGGGTCAGGTTTTCTCCGTGTATTGTGATGCTTCAGGGGTCGGTCTTGGTTGTGTGTTAATGCAGAAGGGTCGAGTGATAGCATATGCGTTGAGGTAGCTGAAGGTTCACGAGCGCAATTACCTCACTCATGACTTAGAGTTAGCAGCGGTAGTTTTCGCGCTCAAGATCTGGAGGCACTATCTATATGGAGTTCATTGTGAGATATTCACCGACCATTATAGTCTTCAGTACATTATGAGTCAGTGCAAGCTGAACTAGAGGCAGAGGAGATTGATTGAGTTGCTGAAGGACTATGATTTCACTATTTTATACCATCCGAGCAAGGCAAATATTGTAGCGGATGCCTTGTGTCGGAAGGCAGTGAGTATGGGCAGCCTAGCTTCACTTTAAGTTTCTGAGCGACCATTAGCCTTGGACATCCAGTCCTTGGCTAACCGTTTAGTTAGGCTTGACTTATCGAATCCCAGCAGAGTTCTTGCCAGTGTTGAGGTTCGCTCTACCCTAGTTGATCAGATTCAGAGCTGACAGTTTGAGGATCAGAGTGTGTGTGACCTTTCTGATAAGGTGGTTAAGGGTGAGGCTAGTCGGGCTACCTTGGATTTGGATGGGGTTTTGAGGTTTGAGGGTCGACTTTATGTTCCGAGAGTTGGTGACTTAATTCAATTGATACTTTGCGAGGCCCATTATTCTAAATACTCCATTCATACTTGCATAGCGAAGATGTATAGAGATCTGAGACAGCTTTACTGGTTGGGTGGTACGAAGCGATACGTGGCAGAGTTTGTATCTCGGCGCTTGAACTGTCAGCAGGTGAAGTTCGAGCACATGAGACAGGGTGGTTTGATGCAGCGACTTCCCATTCTTGAGTGGAAGCGGGAAGGTATTACTATGGTCTTCATTTTTGGTTTGCCTCGTACTACTCGGAGGTTTGACTTCATTTGGGTGATCGTGGATAGGCTGACTAAGTCAACATATTTCTTGCCAGTTCAGACTTCTTACTGGGCAGAGAGGTTAGCTCAGATCTACATTCGTCAGATTGTACGGTTACATGGGGTCCCAGCTTCTATCATTTCAGACCACGACACTCAGTTCACATCTTAGTTCTAGAGAGCTATACAAAGGGATTTCGGTACGGAGGTTCAGCTTAGTACTGATTTCCACTCTCAAATAGATGACCAGTCTGAGAGGACCATTCAGGTCCTGGAGGACATGCTTCGGGCCTGTGTACTTGACTTTGGAGGTTCCTGGGATCAGTTTGTGCCATTGGCTGAGTTTGCGTATAATAACAGCTTTCATTCGAGCATTGGCATGGCACATTTCCAGGCTTTATATGGCAGACATTGCAGATCGCCTATTCGTTGGTTTGATGGGTTAGAGTCCAGACCGCAGAGTATGGATATTCTTAGAGATTCCTTGGACCGAGTTTGTTTGATCCAGGATAGGCTTAGAGCGGCCCAGAGTAGGCAGAAGACCTATGCTGATTATAGACTTCATGCCTTAGAGTTCAGTGTTGGTGACCTGGTTTTTCTTTGTGTATCTCCCATGAAGGGCGTGATGAGATTTGGTCGGAGGGGCAAGCTTAGCCCCAGGTTCATTGGGCCGTTTGAGATTTTGCAGAAGGTTAGTAGTGTTGCCTACATGTTAGCATTGCCTCTGATGTTTTCAGCTATTCACCCAGTGTTTTATGTCTCGATGTTGCATCGGTATGTACCAGATGAGTCTCATGTGTTGCATTGGGATTCAGTTCAGTTGGATGAGAGGTTATTATTTATTGAGGAGCCGATAGCTATTTTGGCAAGAGATATCAGGAGGTTGAGATTTAGGGAGATTCCGGTTATGAAAGTACAGTGGAGGCACCGTCCGGTCGAGGAGGCTACTTGGGAGACCGAGAGTGAGTTGCGTGATCAGTATCCGCAGTTGTTCGAGCCCTAAGGTACTCCCTTTTTCTTGACTTTCGAGGACGAAAGTCTTTTTAGTAGTGGATATTGTGATGACCCTTCCGGTCATCTTCGCGCTTACACATTTATTGCACTGTTAGAGCTTTCCTGTAGCGGACCCAAGTCATTTATGGCTTGCTGGGACCGGTGGTTTGGTGTCCTGGCCGTTCGTTTGGTCGTTATGACTGTTCGCCTATTTTAGAGCCTAAACTTAGTATATCATTGACTTTAGTCAACATTCTTAACTAATGTGCTCGGAATTGAATTCTGATAGTTCTGTTAGCTCCGGAGCGATGAGTTTGGTCTAGTTGGACCTTTAGTTGAGGCTTGAGAACTTCCAGTGTGGAGTTTGCGTGGTTTTCTCAGATTTCAGGCCATTTGGAGTTGAAAGTGTAACTTTGGGTGACTTTTGATGATCGGAGTGTCGAATTCAAAATCTGACAATTCCATCAGCTCCAAAATGTTGAGTTCGGTCTAGGAAGGTGGTTGGTTTGTGTTTCAGGTGAGCTGGACTCATTTTGAGCCTTTGGGTTCCTTTTCTTTGGTGTTGACTTGGGTCAACATTTCTCCGAAATGACCGTGTATAGGAAGTTTCGTGGATTCCATTGAGTCCCGAATGTCATTTCAACTCTGTTAGCACTATTGGTTTTTAAATATCGATTTCTGATTTTTCTCAGAACACCCCATGGAGTTTTGGAAAATTGCAGAAAATTCAGTTGCAGGCCAGCCTTCATTATAATCGCGCCAAGGCTAGCGGATTCGCGCTTCAGCGCCTGCCAGCCTTCATCGCGCGCCCCTCCCAGCGTGATAGCACTGAGGCGCATGCCACCCCTTCAACACTGTTGGCGCTGGCCTAGCGCCGATGGCGCTGACCCTTTTCCAGCGACTATATAAAGCTGCAACTTCATTTTTCCAGCTCTCATTCTCTCATTTTTCACTCTAAAACTCTATTTTCTCTCCAACAAATTGCTCTATTTTGATTCTAAGCCTTGGGGAGTTGGTTGGTTGTGGATTTCCCGTGTTCCTTCGTCATTTTGTAAGCTCCCTCTTCCCTTGAAATTTCTTAAAAACCTCCATGGATGCCTTCTCTAAGATTGAGTTTTGGTTGTGAATTCTGGCCGTTCCGGCTGGTGCATGCTCGTGGGAGTGGTAGATTATCCTTCTTGACTCGGGTTTTCGCCTTTGTGGTAAGTATTTCTCTCCCAATTTCCGCTTTATTTTCCGAAATTCCATTCTTTAAACCCTAACCTTTGTGGGGGTTATTTTGATGCCCTTTTCCTTGGCCTTTGGTGCTCAAATTTGGAGCATAGCTTCTTGGAACCTTTGGGGTCGTCGTGGCTCTTTTCATTTTTGATCTCAGGTTGTAGGCCCTGCTGTCACGACCCAATTACTCGGTCATGATGGAACCTAAAACCCCCGGTAGGTGAACCAATCCCCGTAGCCCAGAACAGCTAGCAATGGGCTACTATCTAACAAATAAGGGAACAGGACGAATAGAACATATAATAGGAATATAAATATATACATATGCGTAAACTAAACCAAACCCCAAGACCTGGTATCATAGTATAGAGCCAAACTACATACATGGAGTGTAAATAAACCAAAACTATATATACAGATGTCTCTGAATGGTAATAGAGTACATGAAGCAAAAGATAAACTAAAGCTAAGCTCCGATCGCCAAGAGCTCACCCTCAGTCTTAAGTAGTCCCCAACAGATCTCCAAGCACGAATCACAGCGATCTAACCGTGATGGCCCACGCTAGGATCTGCACCCAAAGATGCAGGGGTAGGGGTGAGCACCAAATGCGAAGCATAAGGTACCCAGTAGGTATCATAGGCCGACTGGGCACATAAAAGATAAAAGCGCAGTAATAGACAGAATAGAAGCAAGCAGTCACAGAAATCAACGAAAGGTACACAGGAACTAGCCCAGAGGGAAATCAACAGAAACACATATGAGGCTAGCAAGCAGAATATACACACCAAAGGCACAGGTGAAAGTAAGAACAACGCACCTGGGGTCCTTGCAACAACAGTGTATACAAAACAAGTTTACGAAATGGACGGTATACCGGTAACCTCAAGTGTAAGAAGAAGAGAGAAAGAGTAATACAGGCATGCTAGAGACATGAATCAAACTCAACTAATCATATCAATCTCAAATCCAGAAACTAACAGTCTAGCAGTAACCAATCTCATACTTATCCATAATAGAGAACAATTTTGTAAGTAAATAGCAAAAGTCTACCTACAGTCCCCCGGCCGCCCATACAACCGAGGAACACAAACAAGTGAAAACAAACCCTCCGGCATCCCATACTACCGGAGCGTACAATCAGCAAACAACAAACAAGGGTGGACGCCTCAAACAATGAATGATATGATGCATGAAGATCTTCAATGAAATGGTATCTCTAGTATGTCACCTCCTCCGGCGCCGATCCGGCCAGCAGGTAGGTTCATGGAAGGACTCTGCCGTATACCTCTACTTCCAGCCGTAATACCCCTCCTCCGCCACGCAGCCCGTAGCCCCTGGCCTGGATGGCAAGGTCTATGGAGGTCCCAGACCCCATACTAAAACTCAGTATCAAACTTGTCGTCCGGAAACAAGTCTGGTATCAAGATAGAGACCCAGTCTCGAATATGCATGCCCAGACCCTGTCCAGGACTAAAGTAGTGAGAAAATGTCTCAAAAACCCCTCCAAGGGTGCCAGGGAATAACCGGGTCTAAACAGTAAAAAGTCATCTCAGGTACTTGGTCCGACCGAGGCTAAAAATCATCTCAAGTAACAAATAAACTCAACTAGCATCCCGGTCCTGCCGAGTCTAGCGATAATCGTAAAACTGATGATTTTAAACATAATTTTACTTTCTTTTATCCAAAAATATTCACAAGTTAAATCAAAGCATTTCTAAATTATTTCCATCAAAAACGGGCCCCTCGGGCCATGCAAGGTTTAGAAAATAGTGCCAGTAGGCCCGAAGCCAAAACCGTAGTAAAACATGGATAAAACCTCTTTATATGCATGGAAATGGTATGATCACACACAATAGCTGCCCAGCAGCTCACAATCAACCTATCGAGCCGCTAGCACATCGCCCACAGCTACTCAGCAAGCATAACAAGCCTAGAAGGATAATTCTATGCCCGGGACTCGCGGACATTCCCAAAATTCCACCTCATATGTTCCAGAGTCAACAAGGCCTCACAGGACCAGAAGGGTAAATAAAATATATCGGAAAATACTACAAGCAACGGAGGAACAAAAGTAGGCGGACATGAATAAAGCGGTCGAGGTCTGTGGTACCAACCTAATAAACCAACCCAAGGATGCCCATTAATATAATTTTATTCTATATATGCGGAGTCTAGGGAAAATAAACTGTAACCTACCTGTCGTCCGACGACAAGCTTCTAGAACAACGATGTCCAAGCTCGAACCACTCCGAGAAAATCCAAAACTAAATCGGAATCGGATTTGAGATGGAATAACTTGACGTAGATAATTAATTCCCCTTTTAATTCAACGTGCAGATATGCACCTCTATGCCTAAATATCTATATACCGTATAGATATGTAGAGCAAAAGGAATTAAAATGTTTGCTGAAGTTTATCTATCTTAATGCTGCAAGTTCCAATGATGCCACCAATTAAGTATAGTTATGGTGTCCACTCCCTCCACTTCCACGTGGAGGTAGAGGTGGCACCAAGATATTCATTCCCCAATACGTATATATTCGGGTATTGCATAAGTTCGTAGTATAATAAATATAATTTTTGAATATACCATAATTCTTAGAAAATTATTTCGAATAAAACCTACTATATTATAATAATAAATTTCAACATAACTAAATTTACTATCTCCGTTAAAATATTACAATGTATAAAAACTTTATAAAATAAATACATATACAATTATAACGTATCAAAAATATTTTCCATAAACCTTTAAAATATTTTGAAAAGGTGATAATAATATAATTTTTACCAAATTCAACTTTTAAATAAAATATTTTCAAATACACACGATGTTAATAAAATTCTTAAATCTAGACTCGCAATTCACCAACACACTATTTTGATACTCAAGAACTCTCTTGGAATTCTCCCTTATGTTTTCTCACTGTTTCGGAACTGAAATGGCGTTTTAAAATGTCACGCCCCAAACCATGGGAGGCATGACCGACACTCGGAGCCCCAAAAGGCCGAGGGTGCCAAAATAGAGTGTATCTCTGTTGAACCTGCTGGGGGTCTGAGACCGACAAGGTCTCTAAGAATAGCAATTTGAAACACTAAAAGCTCAATAGTAGTTAAATAACTCAAGGCCGACAAGGCTATTATCATAGTAGATAGCTAATAACAAGGCCGACAAGGCCATACCCAACACTAATATACATATACACGTCTACAAGCCTCTAGGAGTAAGTAAAATATCTCATATCCAGGACAGGGCCCGGGACTACCCATAAGCTGTACATATATATAACCTGGTCAAAATATAAGCTAGACCTCTGACTCGTCAGCTCCAGGAAGAATGGAGCTTACCAAAATGGTTGAACTCCGCAACTCCTACTGAAGAGATCTGTCTGGGTATCTGTCTGGACCTGCAGGCATGTATGCAGCGCCCCCAGGCAATGGGGCGTCAGTACGACAATAATGTACTGGCATGTAAGGTAGAAGCATAAAAGCAAGTCGCAAGTAGTAAATCTGAACAAGATAAAATATGAAACTTGTAAACTGTACTTGGTTAGACTCATTAAGCTCTTTCTCCTTTATTCTTTTTAGAACACAACACATGCATTAACTCACGCTGCAACTCACTCTTTATAACCCACACTGAACCACAATAGCGCCTCGGCGCACCCTATATTTAATAGCCTCAATATGCAGTAGCGCCTCGGCGCACACTATGTATATAATGGCCTCAATATGGCAGTAGCACCTCGGTGCACACTAACACGCAAACCACGCATAATAAGTGTATTACTAGATTGACCTTCAAAGCTATTCTTGTTATTTATGAAGGTTTATTTAGATAACTTCTTTAGCCTTGGCTTACTAGGTGTTGGAATCAACATACCAAACACATATAAATGGGGATTTGACTTTCTAACTTTCATTGTATACTTTCTAAAGCTTGATTAGAGATCACAATACAAAGAAGAAACTTGACAAAAGGATAACTTACATTTCGTGCAAAAAGAATCCGATTTTTATAAGAAGGCGACTTGAATCACCATAATGTATAAATTAGTTCCTTAAGACTTGTTGAGTTACCAAATCAGCTCTCTTACAACCAAATACTCAAACTCCTTCTTTCGGAAATTTAGAGTTCTATTTCTAGATTCATGTCGATAAGGAATAAAAAAGCCTTAACATACCTCGTTCCTTCCGAAGATTGCGCTTACCACAACTTGGACTTTCCTTTATTAAGTTAATCTACAACACAAGGGTATAATGAAGCTAATATTAGCTCTTAACCCTGCTGCAACACTCCCAAAACAGTAGCTAAACATTTCCCGGGCAGATTTACGTATTTTGGCAATTAATTAAAGGTGTAAGTCTCACACTTCCTGGGTCCCCCTTATCCAATACACATCCACACACACACAACCTCTCCCTCCAATAAAATACAAAACACAATCAAACATCCCCTGCACACCCACCATGCCGAAATACATGCAACACATTGAACTCACGGCTTCCGATCGCCGTCACCGTGAGTTCTTAACACAATTCAACAACAATTGTCCATCCAACTTCACAATCCAAAAAAATTTATTAATGGCAG
>QJPP01006204.1:0-14936 GCA_003996215.1 Jaltomata sinuosa | reverse complement strand
ACAACTGAGGAACACAATCAACTAAAAACAAACCCTCCGGCATCCCATACTACCAGAGCGTACAATCAACAAATAGCAAACAAGGGTGGTATCTCAAACAATGGATGATATGATGCATGAGGACCTCAGGTTGAAATAGAATCTTTATATGTACCTCCTCCGGTGCCGATCGGGCCCAGCAGGCAGGTTCCATGGAAGGTCTAAGCCCGTATACCTCTACTCCACTGTATAACCTTCCCCCCGGCACATGCGGCTCGAAGCCCCTGGCCCGGAGCGGCAAGGTCCATGGAGGTCCCGGACCCCATACTAAATCTCAGAATCAAATGTTCCCTCCGGAATCGAGGCCGGGTTCAAGCCAGTGGCTAAGTCTCAAATATGCATGCCTAGATCCTGTCTAGGACTAAAACAGTGAGAATGATGTCTCAAAAACCCTTCCAAGGATGACCGGGCACAACCGGGTCTAAAACAGTAGTAAAATCTCTCAGATGCTCGACCCAGCCGAGCCTAAAGCCATTTCAAATCAGTGAGAAAACTCAGCTAGCACTCTGACCCGGTCGAGTCTAGAAATAGTAGTAAATCATGATTAAATCATATTTTTAACCTTCTTTTACCCCAATAAGATCCACGTACCAAGTCAAATCATTTCCAAATCCAATTTCATCAAATATGGACCCCAAGGGCCATGCAAGGTTTAGGAAATTAGTTTCCGCAGGACCAAAGACAAAAACTATAATAAAACATGAAAAACCTCTTTATATGCATGGAAATGATATGATCATCACAAATAGCTGCCCGACAGCTCACAATCAACCTGACGGCCCTGCACAGGCTCCGAAGCTACTCAGCAAGCATAACTATCCTACAAGGATATTTCTATGTCCGGGACTCGCAGACATTCCCAATAATCCCACCTTCTATGTTCCAGAGTCAACAAGACCTCACGAGGTCACAAGGGTAAAAAATACACCAACTAATAGGAATACTACACACAACGGAGGAAATAAATAAGATGAATCATAGAAAAGCGGGCCAGGTCTGTGGTACCAACCTAATAACCCAACCTAAGGATGCCAACTAGTATAATTTTACCAGATATATGCGAAGTCTAGGGAGTTAAGTCGTAACCTACCTATCGTTCGATGACAAGCTGCGGGAACGACGATATCCGAGCCCGAGCTACTCTGAGAAGCTCCAAACAAGAATCAAGCTATCAACAACAAAAGAGGGCATCAAGCTAAGTCTAACGACACCCATATTACCATAGTAATAGCCGGGCCAAAATCCGGGTTGCCGGCGGGCCCGTGGGCCCCATAATTCTAAACCGAAAATGAAAAAGAACATGATGATCACCACTTTCCAAGGGATGCATGCTTGAATTTGAGGGGAAAATTGGCCAAGGGAATAGCCCAAACCAGCCAGCCATCATAAGGAGGAATTTAGGAATCAAAAGAGGTAATTTAACAGATTAAAGCGGTTAAACTTACCAATTATGGTGGAGGAACGATTAGGACCAAGGAAATTACAACCCAGCACCCACAATTGCTCAAAGACTAAGATGGAACGAGTTTAGAGTGATAACAATGGAGGATTTTGAGTTTTTGAGTGAAAGAGACAAAGTTGGGAGTTTATATATTGTTCAGGGGTCCTTCATCGCGATTACGAAGGACCCCTCGCGGTCGCGTGGACCATGCTGGCTAGACCACCGTGATCTTGGAGGCTAGTCACGCGGTCGTGAAGAACAGCAGCCCATCCACTTCATCGTGATCACAGAGACTGGGATCGCGGTCGCGATAGAGGCTGAGGCCTGCACCTGCAACTTGGAAAAATCTAGAACTTTTCTAAAACTCCATGGGGTGTTTCGGGCATAATCGGAAACTGATATTCAAAAACCAATAATTCTAACAGAGTGAAATTGACGTTCCAGACTCAAAGGAATCGATGAAACTTCCATACGAGGTTGTTTCAGAGAAATGTTGACCCAAGTCCACACTAACAAAAAGGAACCCAAGGGCTCGAAATGAGTCCGGCTCACCCAAAACCTGAACCAACTACCTTCCTAGACTAAACTCAGCATTCCGAAGCTGATGGAATCATTGAATTTCGAATCTGACACTCCGATCATCGAAAGTCACCCGAAGTTACACTTTCAACTCCAAATGGCCTGAAAACTAAGAAAACCACACAAAACCAACACCGAAAGTTCTCAGACCTCAACTGAGAGTCCAACTAGACCAAACTCATCGTTCCGGAGTTAAAGGAACTGTCAGAATTCAATTCTGAGCATGTTAGCTAAGAATGTTGACTAAAGTCAATGATATTCTAAGTTTAAGCTCTAAACAGGCAAACGGTCGAAACGACCAGACGAACGGCCAGGGCACCGAACCATCGGTTCCATCAAGCCATAAATGACTTGGGGCCACTACTGGAAGGCTTTAACAGTGCAATAAATTCGAAAACGCAAAGATGACCGGATGGGTCATCACATCAGCCCTTTTTAATTTACTTTTTCTGCTATTTTTTTTGCTAAAAGAAACTGCTCCCCTTTTCTTAAAAAACTAATCAAATATAATTGTACAAAAATTATATAATTATTGTATAGAAATGTATTTGTATAAGATTTCTATACAAAATTATATAATAACTGTACATAGAATATGTATCGATATAGGATGTGTATAAAAACTTTATCATTGTTGTATAATATGTATATGATTAGTAAGTATATGTTGATTATATATTTATTATACAACAATGATACATTGTCTATACAAATACGATATGGATACATCCTTTATAATGATATAATTTTTATACGTATGATACATTTTCTATTCATACGCAGTAATGATATACTTTATATACAATAATGATATAATTTTTATACATATAGTGGAATTAGTTGAAAAAAAAGGCTACGAAATGGAATTATTTTTAAAAGGCTAAAAAATATCTTTTAAGTTTCTTGGGCTATCTGATGTCAATAGTTTCACCCGAATAACCATTTCTGTCCTTACCCCTTTTATTTATTTATTTATTATTGTTTAAAAGAAGGAAAAAGTACACTAAATAGATCAAAAATTAAAGTATTTACATCCAAATGCCCCCTCCCATACTAATTCTCTAAATATCAATTTGGCACATAATATTTACCACTAATGCCCCATGAGTGAGAATCCTTATTTGGGCCTATATTGTGGTGCCATTCTTTCCAATTTACAATTAATAAGCCATTCCATTGCATGTATAACTCTCTGTACTTTTTCATTTTTTATTTTCTACATTTTGTACATTTCTTTTCTTTTCTTTTTGTGGTATTTATTTTTCTTATATTTAAATATAATAGCTAATTATTTTTTGACTAATAAAAATAAATAAATAATTATACTACAATAAGAACTAATAAAAAGAATATTAAAATTTACTAATTTGTATAGTAAAAACTAAATTAATGAAAATATATATTTTTATTTTTGGTTAAATTATTTTCTTTTTAAACATGAAATAAAATATAAAGATATTATTCTGTAATGACCGGGTCCGTCGTTACGGGTAATCCATTCGTGCCGAGTTTTAAGGTTAGAAAACTCCGAGTTTGGGAGTTTGAAATTCTGGGCTAGGCTCGCCTCGGCTGGATTTGGAGAGAGGTATAGTCTAGGGAAATCCGGGTATGGATTGGGTGAGATGTCTTGATTTGAGCTAGTTTTCCATGTACCCAAGACAAAAAGGAGTCTGGTTGACTTTTCGGAATCGAATTTGGGTTAGTAAAACTCCCGAAATCGAGGTTGAGGTGAAAGGGTTGTTTCAGATCGTCGGGAGAAGCAAGTGTGTTGTAAAATAGACCAATTTGGAGAATTCCCAACATTGTCCATGACGAGCACCACGGCTCCGCAATAGCGACCTCTGCTATAGCGGAAGAAAATCCCGCTATAGTAGAAATCAAGGCAGTCAACCTCCGTCATAGCGGATGACTCCGCTACGGCGGTACCGCTATAGAGGAAGCCGACCGCTATAGAGAAGCGCGATGAAAATTAATGCCAAAACATACCCAAAATAGTTCAGTTTTCGGCAAGTCATTTGGGAAAAGAATTAGGGCAATTTCAGGCGTTTCTCCCCCATTCTTCATCGCTTTTATTCCCTAAGGTAAGGTTTTTACTCCCCGAACTCCGTATTGCTTTTTCTATGCGGTAGAATTGCTAGGTGTGGACTTGGGAAGAGGTTTGGAATGACTTAGAGATGACAGAATCCGGGGATAAAAGGGGATTCTAGGGGTAAAAGTTCTTGGGTATTGTTAAATTTACTGTTTATTGATCATGTGACTTTAATTTCCTAATTTTATCCATAAAAATAGTAAAACTAGGTCAATTAATGGTGGAAAATCCCGGGAAGAGGGTGGAATGATCATGGATGGAATGGGGTTTAGGATATTTGCATAATCCGGGTAAACTCTAGGCCATAAGGATTAATTCTTGGTTATTGTGTATTATTCTAGACCAAGAACCGACAAGAACTTTGGGAAACGGGAAAGCTCCGATTGAGTAGAGCTTGGATCATTTTGAGGTAGGTGATGGTTTGATTTTTGTATGCTTTGTGTGTTTGAGTACTTATATCTAAGTATTTGTATGAGATGCATGGCTTAGGGAATATTTAGGAATGTCTAATAGTCCTATTTTATCAGTTTGGTTGAACTGTGAATTTTGCTTGTTGGTTTTACAAGTTAATTGTTCATTGTTGTGACTGTGGATTGTTTGACATTTGGTTGGCTCGGGTACCACGCCTGGTACGGAATATACTAACGATTGGCTTGGGTACCACGCCTGGTACATAATATACTAGCGGTTGGCTCGGGTACCACGCCTGGTATGGGATAACACTAACAGTTGGCTCGAGTACCATGCCTGGTACGAGTTTATTTTATTGTATTGATTGCATCTTTATTAATGGTTCCATGAGTGGACCGGGCTGTGTTATTGGAATGTGATATTTGCTTATGGTCCTTGAGAGGCCGGGTTATTATTGTATCTGATTTTAGAATTGGTCTTGGTGTAGACCGGATTTTTCTTGTTAACACTTGGGTATTGGTTAGAGGGGATCGTAGGGTGGGTCCGGGCTATATAGATAAGAAGTTGTTGTTCGCATTGACTTTCGTATAAAAGTTGGTTGGTATGTAGAGACAAGTTAGGAGGAGATTTACGGTCTAGAGTTGATTGGTAACTGTATTATGTGTTTCTTGTACTTGTACTTGTACTTGATTTTCGTATTACTCATTCATTGTATATTTGGAACTGGCTGATGATCCTGCCAGTACACGGTGGTTGTGTACTGATACTGCACTTGCTTGTCTTTTGTGGGTACATGAAATATTCCGGCGGTTGACGCACGACCTCACTTGTAGGCCTGGCAGTTCATGATATCAAGGGTGAGATGTTCGACCAAGGTACCTTGATTTCTATCCATTTGAGTTGTAGCCCAATTCTTTCGGGCTTAGACTATTTCATCATTGTCTTTGGGGTTGCATCCCTGTACTCTAAATTTGGTAGCGTTTTGGTACGATGACTTTCAGATTCTAGGGAGATTTCTGCAGTTTTATTTCAATATATTACTTTTGCTTATTTGAATTGCTAGTTTATTTCCTGTTTCTGGTTTTAGGCTGTTAGACTAGGCTAAGGGTTGAACTTTATTGGTTCTTTCATCCGGGGGTTGGGTGGGTACCACTCACGACGGTTTGGGTCGTGACAAAGATGGTATCAGAGCTCTAGGTTCGTTGATCTCATCGTACCAAAACAAGTCTAGTAGAGTCTTACGGAATGGTGTGGAGACGTCCGTACTTTTCTTCAAGAGGCTATGGGACTTTTGGAAAAACTCTTTCTTCTTTCTTCCTTCGTGCTATAACTTGATTCCAATTGGTATCTGGTGATACAAATTGGTATCTAACTTCGTTCACTCTTCTGTCTGCAGATGGTTAATACAAGGAACAATGGAGCGAGACCAGTAGTCCCAGTAGCGAGCCTGATTGTCCATGGTAGAGGTAGGGGAAGGGGCAGAGGACGAAGAAGAGCCACACCCGCCAGGGGTGGGGATCAAGATGCTGCTGAAGAGTGTGAGGCAACTCTTCCCCCCACCTCAGGATCAGGTTGTCGAGGATGTGGATGGTGTGGTAGAGGATGATGGGGCGCAGGCGGAGGTAGAGGCGAAACTGGCTGGGGGTGCAGGTCTTCCTCCTATGACACCAGAAGCCTTTCAGCAGGCTTGGAACATCTTGAGTAGGTTGGTTGGTGCTGGAGCCATACCCGCGAGCATTGCAAATCAGGCTTTGGACACTCAGCCATAAGTTACTATAGCGCCTAGGATGGATGCAGCTTCAGGCACGAATGATTTCTTCAGGCCAATGCTAGGCCCAGTGATGACAGGAAACAAACACGAGATGCTGACCAAGTTTCTCAAGTTTCTCAGGGTACTGTTAGAGAAGATTCTTATGAGTTCATACTGGATTGCTATGAGAGGCTGCACAAGATGGGCATTGTGCACCAGTATAGGGTTGAGTTTGTCACATTTCAGCTACAAGGTGATGATAAGCAGTGGTGGAGGTCTCATGTGGAATGTTGATCATCTGTTTTACCCCCACTGACTTGGGAACAGTTCCACGCTCTATTTTTAGAGAAGTACGTACCACGTACTTTGAGGGACCGGAAGAAGGATGAGTTCTTGAACTTGGAGAAGGGAAGCATGTCAGTCTCTGCTTATGAGGCAAAGTTCCATGCTTTGTCTCGCTTTGCTACACAGTTACTGCATTCCAAGGAGAAGCGGGTTCGATTGTTTGTGAAGGGTTTGAATACTGAGCTGCAGGTATTGTTGGTGCATATGACTTCTTCAAGGAACGGCTTCAATGAAGTGGTCAATTATGTAAAGAAACTAGAGGGGGTTAAGCAAGCAGGGCAGGCTAAGGTGTTAGCCAAAAAGTCCCAAAATGAGGGAAACTACAGTGGTTCGTACTCCAGGGGTCAGAATCAGCAGGTATACTCAACCCGACGTATTCAGTCAGCTCTGCAAGCTACTATAGGTGGTCGTTCAGGAGCTAATTAATAGTATTCAGCTTCTAATGGCCAGGGAGCATCTTACGCATCTGCTAGAAGGCCTGCACTTGATCGTGGTTATTTTCATTGCGGTGAGCTAGACCACTTTAAGAGGGAGTTCCCTCACAGGCAGACCGATAATTAGGTTCAGCAGTAGCCTAAGGCTGTGGTCCCGGCAGGTAGAGGTGGTCATGCTAGGGGTCGTTCACAGGGTGGGCGAGGTAACTTTCAGGGCTGCCAGGGAGATAGAGAAAACGGCAGCGTTGGAAGGGGTGTAGTGCAACCGGCCAGGAAGGTTGCCCGGATTGATGATCGGGCTCACTGCTATGCATTTCCAGGGAGGACCGAAGTGGAGGCATCAGATGCGGTGATCAGAGGTACCATTCTTGTCTGTGATAAAATGGCTTCGGTACTATTTGACCTAGGTTCTACATATTCTTATGTGTCTGTGAGTTTTGAGTTGGGTCTGAACTTGATGTGTGATATCCTTGATTCACTTATCCATGTTTCTACCCTTGTTGGAGAGTATGTGGTTGTGACTCATGTTTATTGTGACTGTTCTATTGTGTTTGTGGGGTTGCACACTTGGGTAGACTTGGTAATCCTGGATATGGTTGATTTTGATATTATCTTGGGCATGACCTGGTTATCCCTTCATCATGCTGTGTTAAATTGTAACACCAAGACTGTGGCTCTAGAGATTCCGGGTAAGGATAGGCTAGAGTGGGAAGGTGCGTACAGGCCTAAGCCAGTTAAGATCATATTGTTTGTTCAGGCTAAGCAGCTAGTGGGAAGGGGGTGTCTAGCCTTCTTGGCTCATCTCCGGGATGATAGTGTGGAGTCCCCATCTATTGAGTCAGTTCCAGTTGTTTCTCAGTTTTGAGAGGTGTTTCCAGCGGATTTTCCTGGTATGCCTCCGGACAGGGATATAGAATTTTGTATTGATTTGGAGCCAGGCACTCGTCCCATTTCCATTCCTCCATATCGTAGGGCTCCGGCAGAGTTATAGGAACTTAAGATTCAGCTACAAGAACTCCTAGATAAAGGATTTATCCATCCCAGTGCTTCTTCTTGGGGTGCTCCGGTCTTTTTTGTAAAGAAAAAGGATGGTAGCATGCGGATGTGCATAGATTATAGGCAGTTGAATAAGGTTAGCATCTGGAATAAGTACCCGCTACCCCGTATTGATGATCTATTTGACCAGCTCCAGGGTGCATCGGTGTTCTCAAAAATTGACTTGAGGTTGGGGTATCACCAGTTGAAGATTAGGCCAGAGGACATTCCTAAGACTGCTTTTCGGACTCAGTATGGGCGTTACGAGTTCTTAGTGATGTCATTTGGATTGACCAATGCGACAGCAACATTCATGAGTTTGATGAATGGGGTATTTAAGTATTATCTGGATTACTTCGTTATTGTGTTTATCGATGACATTTTGATCTACTCCAAGAGTAGGGACGAGCATGCTAATCACCTTCGTATTGTGTTGGACATATTGAGACGTCAAAAGATTTATGCGAAGTTCTCCAAGTGTGAATTTTGGTTAACTTCATTCGCGTTCTTGGGGAATGTAGTGTCAAAACAGGAGGTGATGGTGGATCCCCAGAAGATTGAGGCAGTCAAGAGTTGGGCCCGGCCTAGCTCTGTGACAGAGGTGAGCAATTTTGTTGGGCTCGCGGGGTACTACTGGAGATTTGTTAAGGATTTTGCATTTATTTCTACTCACCTAACAAGGCTGACACACAAAGATGTACCATTTGTGTGGTCCGACAAATGCGAGGAGAGCTTTCAAAAGCTCAAGACACTTCTGACCACGGCTCCTATTTTGTCCTTGCCAGTTGAAGGTAAAGACTTTATTGTTTACTGTGATGCTTCACATTCTGGTTTGGGTGTTGTGTTGATGCAGGATAGGAATGTGATAGCTTATGCCTCTAGGTAGTTGAAGGTGCATGAGAGGAATTACCCGACTCACGACTTAGAGTTGGCAGCGGTAGTCTTTGCACTCAAGATTTGGAGACACTATCTCTATGGTGTCAAGTGTGAGGTGTTCACCGATCATCGCAGTCTGCAGCATATTTTCACTTAGAAGAACCTGAATTTGAGGCAGAGAAGGTGGATGGAATTGTTGAAGGATTATGATGTGACTATTCAGTACCATCGGAGTAAGGCTAATGTGATGGCAGACGCATTGTGCTAGAAGACAGTTAGCATGGATAGTTTGGCTTGTTTGGGGGTGTCCAAACGACCACTAGCAAGGGAAGTTCAAGCGTTGGAGTCCAAGTTCATGCACTTGGGTATTTCAGAACGAGGTGGGCTATTGGCCAGCTTTGAGGTCAAGGCCACTTTCATAGAGAAGATAAAGGCCAAGAAATTCCAGGATCCGAAACTGAGTAAGCTCCGAGGTAAGGTAATATTCGGGGAATCCAAGGATGTCACGCTAGACTCTGGTGGAGTAATAAATTTTAGATAGAGGATTTGTGTTCCTCGAGTTGATGATATAATTCAAAATATCTTGGAAGAAGCTCACGGTTTGCGGTACTCAATTCATCCGGGTGTGACCAAAATGTACAGGAACTTGAGGCAGCGTTACTGGTGGCCTGGGATGAAAAGGGACATAGTGAATTTTGTGTCCAAGTATCAAAACTGTCAGCAGGTAAATTATGAGCATCAGAGACCTGCAAGACTACTTCAGAGAATGTCAATTCCAGAGTGAAAGTGGGAGAGGATAGCCATGGATTTCGTGGTAGGTCTTCCCAAGTTGTTGGGGAAGTACAACTCAATTTAGGTCATTGTTGACAGGCTGACCAAGTCCCGCATATTTCATTTTGGTCAGGGTAGATTACAATTCGCATCAATTGGCTAAGATCTACGTGAAGGAGATTGTGAGATTGCATGGGGTGCCACTGTCCATCATTTCAGACAAGGGTACACAGTTCTCTAAGTTTTAGGGTAAGTTGCATGAAGAGTTGGGTACACAACTCACCTTTAGTACAACTTTCCATCCTCAGAATGATGGTCAGTCGGAGAGGACGATACAGGTATTAGAGGACATGCTGAGAGCATGTGTGATGGACTTCAGGGGTCATTGGGACCAGTTTCTACCGTTGTACGAGTTCTTGTCCAACAATAGCTACCACTCCAGTATCGATATGGCACTATTCGAGGAATTTTATGGGAGGGGTTGTAGATCACCGGTTGGATGGTTTGAGGAAGGCGATGTAAAGCCTCTGGGCTTGGATTTGGTAAGAGAAGCGCAGGAAAAGGTAAGAGGCATTCAGACCAAATTGCTAGCTGTCCAAAGAAGGTAGAAGGAATATACGGATCGCAAGGTCCGGGACATGGAATTTCAGGTTGGTGAACGGGTATTGTTGAAGGTGTCACTAATAAAGGGAGTTATGCAGTTCGGTAAGAAGGGCAAGCTCAACCCTCGGTTCATCGGTTCATTTGAGGTTCTTGAGATTGTGGGGCCTGTGGCTTACAAGTTGGCACTGCCGCCTAGATTGTTGGGTGTCCATCTGGTATTTCATGTATCCATGCTTAAGCGACACCATGGGGATGGGGACTACATCATTAAGTGGGATGAGGTGATTTTCAATAAGGATCTTCATTATGAAGAGGAACCAGTTTTTATTCTTGCTCGGGATGTCCAGAAATTGAGGACAAAGGTGATTAATATGGTAAGGGTTCAATGGAAGCATCATCCGGTTGAGGAAGACACTTGAGAAACTGAGAAGGACATGCGGGACAAATACCCTCACTTTTTTGAGGATTCAGGTACTACACTTTCCTCCATTTATTTTTGTAATTTCGAGTTTGATTGTTCGGGGATGAACGATGGTAAATTGGTATCTCGTTGTAATGACCGGGTCCATCGTTGTAGGTAATCCATTTGTGCCAAGTTTTAGGGTTAGAAAACTCTGGGTTTGAGAGTTTGAAATTCTGGGTTAGGCTCACCTCGGCCGAATTTGGAGCGAGGTATAGTCTAGGAAAATCCAGGTAAGGATTGGGTGAGATGTCTTGATTTGAGCTAGTTTTCCATGTAGCCAAGACATAAAGGAGTCCGGAGGACTTTTCGATATGAATTTGGGTAAGTAGAACTCCCCGAATCGAGGTTGACGTGAAGGGGTTGTTTCAGATCATCGGGGGAAGCAAGTGTAATGTAAAATAGACCAATTTTGAAGAATTCCTGACATTCAGTCCATGATGAGTGCCACGGCTCCGCCATAGTGACCTCCACTATAGTGGAAGAAAATCTCGCTATAGCGGAGCGCGACGGGATTTAATGCAGAAACTTTTCCAATACAGTTCAGTTTTCTGCAAGTCATTTAGGAAAAGAACTAGGGCAATTTCAGGCATTTCTCCCCCATTCTTCATTACTTTTCTTCCCTAAAGTAAGGCTTTTACTCCCCGGACTCCTTATTGCTTTTCCTATGTGATAGAATTGCTAGGTGTGGACTTGGGAAGAGGTTTGGAATGACTTAGGGATGACAGAATCAGGGGATAAAGGGGGATTCTAGGGGTGTAAGTTCTTGGGTATTGTTAAATTTACTGTTTATTGATCATGTGACCTTAATTTCCTAATTTTATCCATAAAAATGGTAGAACTAGGTGAATTAACGATGGGAAAGCCCGAGAAGAGGGTGAAATGATCATGGGTGGCCTGGGGTTTAGGATTTTTGCGTAATCCGAGTAAACTGTAGGCCATAAGGATTAATTCTTGGTTATTGTGTATTATTCTAGACCAAGAACTGGCAAGAACTTTGGAAAACAGGAAATCTCTGATTGAGTAGAGCTTGGATCATTTCGAGATAGGTGATGGTTTGATTTATGTATGCTTTGTGTGTTTGAGTACTTATATCTAAGTATTTGTATGAGATGCATGGCTTAGGGAATATTTAGGAATGTCTAATAGTCCTGTTTTATCAGTCTAGTTGAACTTTGCATTTTGCTTGTTGATTTTACAAGTTAATTGTTCATTGTTGTGACTGTGGATTGTTTGACATTCGGTTGGCTCGGGTACCACACCTGGTACAAAATATACTAACAGTTGGCTTGTGTACCACGTCTGGTACAAGACATACTAACGGTTGGCTCGGGTACCACGCCTGGTACGAGATAACACTAACGGTTGGCTCAGGTACCACGCCTGGTACGGGTTTATTTTATTGTATTGATTGCATCTTTATTAATGGTTCCATGAGTGGACCGGGCTGTGTTATTGGAATGTGATATTTGCTTATGGTCCTTGAGAGGCCGGGTTATTGTTGTATCCAATTTTAGAGTTGGTCTTGGTGTAGACCGGATTTTACTTGTTAACACTTAGGTGTTGGTTAGAAAAGGGGATCCCATGGTGGGTTCGGGATATATAGATAAGAAGTTGTTGTTCGCATTGACTTTCGTATAAAAGTTGGTTGGTATGTAGAGACAATTTAGGAGGAGATTTGCGGTCTAGAATTGATTGGTAACTGGATTATGTGTTTCTTGTACTTGTACTTGATTTTTGTACTACTCATTCATTGTATATTTAGAACTGGCTAATGATCCTACCAGTACACGGTGGTTGTGTACTGATACTGCACTTGCTTATCTTTTCTGAGTACAGGAAATCTTTCGATGATTGACGCACGACCTCACTTGTAGGCCTGACTGTTCGTGATATCAAAGGTGAGCTGTTCGGCCAAGCTGCCTTGATTTCCATCCATTTGAGTTGTAGCCCAATTATTTCGGGCTTAGACTATTTCATCATTGTCTTTGGGTTTGCATCCCCATACTCTAAATTTGGTAGCATTTTGGTACGATGAATTTCAGATTCTATGGGGAATTTTCGCAGTTTTATTTCAATGAAATTACTTTTGCTTATTTGAATTGCTAGTTTATTTTATGTTGCTGGTTTTAGGCTGTTAGTCTAGGCTAAGGGTTGAACTCTATTGGTTCGCTCATCTGGGGGTTGGGTGGGTGCCAGTCACAATGGTCTGGGTCGTGACATGTTCTGACTATTTTTAGCTATTTTTATACTCCTTGTTTTTTTTTTAGTTTTATTCTTTATCTCATTTTTCCTTTATTAGAGATATCATTTGGTACATTTTTATTATTTATTTTCTTCTTTTTATTTTCTTGTCCACTTTTTTCTTGATTCTTTTTTCACTTTTTTGTTAGTTTATCTTCTCTTTAATGTTTTGTCTCTTTCTATATTTTTGTCTTTTCAAAATAAAATACAAAGATAAATAATACTAATTAATTTTTAGATTAATAAAAATTAAACAATTAAATAGTAGAATTCAATAAGAAAAATACTAAAATCCACTAGCATGTTTATTAAAATCTAAATTAATAAAAAAAATTATAGTTTATTTTGATTTTGCAAATGAAAACAAAACATATACTCCGCCCTTATCAATTTGTTTGTCATGCTTTAACTTGGCATACAGTTTAAGAAAATAAAGAAAACTTTGAAATTTTATAGTCTATTAAAGGACTGAAACAAACCCCAATGATACCATGTCAGTACATAAATATACTATACTGGTATCATAGAGGTCTCACTAAAGACTGCAGCAGACATTAATGATACCACGACAGTATATAGATATACTGTGATGGTATCATTGAGGCCTGAAGCAAACTCCAGTGATACCATTATAGTATATGAATATACTGTGATGATATATCTTATTAAAAGACAGAAGTAGTCCTCAATGATACCATGCCAGTATATAAATATACTGTGATAGTATACTGAGTAGTGTCTCATTGAAGGACTAAAACAGTTATCCATGATAGCATACCAATATATAAATATATTGTGATGGTATCATAGAGGATTGTCTCATTGATGGATGATACCATTTCAGTATATAGATATATTGTGGTGGTATACTAAGGAGTGTCTCATTGAAAGATTCAAACAGTCCTTCATGATACTATATCAGTATATAGATATACTATGACGGTATCATTGAAGTCTCACTAAGGAATGAAGCAGACATCAATGATACCACAACAATATATAGATATATTGTGATGGTATCATTAAGGCCTGCAACAAATCTCAATGATACCATGATAGTATATGAATATACTGTGACAATATCAAGAAGGATTGAGAAGTGTCTTATTGAAGGACAGAAGTAATCCTCAATGATACCATCACAGTATATAGATATTTGTGATAGTATACTGAGTAATATCTCATTGAAGGACTAAAATAGTTATCCATGAAATCATGTCAATATATAGATATACTGTGATGGTATCATTGAGGACTTTCTCATTGGTGGATGATACCATTTCAGTATATAGATATATTGTGGTGGTATACTAAGGAGTGTCTCATTGAAGTCCAGAAACAGTCTTTCATGATACCATCACAGTATATCAATGTACTGGTGATGGT
Source organism: Jaltomata sinuosa (assembly GCA_003996215.1). Taxonomy (NCBI): domain Eukaryota; kingdom Viridiplantae; phylum Streptophyta; class Magnoliopsida; order Solanales; family Solanaceae; genus Jaltomata; species Jaltomata sinuosa. The sequence continues at coordinate 473 of QJPP01006204.1, read as the reverse complement.
ATCCTAGAGGATTGATGATGTCACCGACTCTCGATTTCTCGGTCATGATGGCACCTACAACCCCCGGTAGGTGAACCAAGCCCTGTAGCCCAGAACAGTTAGTAATGGGCTACTATCTACCAAATAAGAGAGTAAAACGAATAAAATAGATAACAGGTATATAAATATATACATATGCGGAACTAAACCAAACCCCAAGACCTGGTATCATAGTACAGAGCCAAACTATATACATGGAGTACAAATAAACCAAAACTATATATATACAAATGTCTCTGAATGGTAGTAGAGTACATGAAGCAAAAGATAAACCAAAGCTAAGCTCCGATCGCCAAGAGCTCACCCTCAGCCTGAAGTAGTCTCCAACAGATCTCCAAGCACGAATCACAACGGTCTAGCGGCGATGGCCCACGCTAGGATCTGCACCCAAAGATGCAGGGGGTAGGGGTGAGCACCAAATGCGAAGCATAAGG
>QJPP01006203.1:0-2500 GCA_003996215.1 Jaltomata sinuosa | reverse complement strand
AATTCGATAAATATTGGTTGATCGTATATTTCATTATAGTTCTATGATTCAGAGTATCCTTTCCTATTTGATCCCTTTGAATTCCATATTCGAAGTTGCGATCGGATCTATTCATTAAAAAGAATCGATTCAATACATTTCTTATATACCCATAGGTACTATATTGGATTTGAATCAGATTTCGGATCAATCTATATTGAGTGACTGCCTCCATTATGTTATTGCTAGAAAATACCACTATTTTTGGTTTTGGATCTTCCAAATCATTCCCGCAGGAGATCCGGACCCATTTTTTTTCTGATCCTTCGAGAAAAAGATTCATTCTCTTCATAAAAAATAGGAGGTAGAACCAATAAAGATTTCTTTTTCAATTCATCCCTGGCCTCATTCAAGAATTGTTTTTGATCCAATCCGCAGGATTCAATAGAAAAGGCAAATCCCTTATGATACACCAGATCCGGCTCGATTATTGATAGAGTGAATAGATCTGCCATTTCTTGAAATCTCTCTTCTGATTCAAAATTGTAGTGTAACGTGTCTCCTCCCCTGTTCCGGTCATGGAATAGATGAAATAAATCAAAAAAATGGATTTTTGTTCAAGAATGAAATCTTATTAGAACTGTCCATATTTGGTTCATCCTTCGGAACCATATCACATCCCGGATCTGATGAAATATGATGAATTGAGACGGTATTTTGTAAATACGTAATTATCTGGAATATATTAACCATTTCTTTATTTTCCGATCGCATGGAAGGGAAAAAAGAAAGATCTTGTTGTTTCTTCAACAATTTCTGATCTCTAGTGGACCTCTCAGTAGGATTCGAACACAGATGAAGTTCTGACCATCTATCAGAGAAAAAAGAACGAACGGATCTTGTAGGATTCCCAAGAAATTCTTTGATTTCTTTCGGAAACAGATGATTAATCATCTGCTTCTCAAGTTCCGTGAATAGCCGGGACATTGAGGAATATCCAAAAAGGCATTTCGGGAATTGGCCTGAGTCTATCTCTTTTCGTTCCGTTTGAAGAAAGGAAGGATCCCAAAGAATCGATCTTTCTTTTCGTTGTTGAATCTCTCTTTGATTAATCAATGTGTGATATTCCGAATCCTCATTAATAATGGAATCCAAATGATCTCTGGATTGATCAGAAGATCCTTTCAGTTGGCTAGAATCCGTTACTTGAACGAAACTAGATCTTGTGGAATCATATTGAATATTTGACGATACATTCTGTACCTTGCTAAAAAACCGATCCTTGTTTACCAACCACACATTGTCTAACCAAATCCAATTCTTCCTCGATACGTTCCTCAAAAAATCCGATTCAGGCGGATTTTACCCCCAACTAACGAAGAGATGTTGGCGGAATTGCCACATATGAAATTGAGCACAGTTTTGCAAAGAAATAGCCCACTTGTTTCTCAAGAAGAGATGGGAAACATGCTCAATATCATTTGATTGAATAGTTGACCCAGCCCCTTGTTGTTTGAAGAAACCCTCCACTTCAATTGGTATTTTTTCACGAAAAGCAGATATCAGATAAGAAATCCAGTGTTTCACTAAGATTTTGAATAGCGGTCCCGAATTCAAGTTGATTCTATTTCGACTCTGATGTGCCGCTAATTTACGGCACTTTCGATTCCTTTTTACTAAGAACAATCGTACGTTTTCAAGCAACCGTTGTTGTTTTTGATGTTTTTATGTTGTATTTGTAGGAAATGGAAACAAACACGGAAACGGACGGAAATACGCGAAAAAGAACATTCTGGATAAGAGTGACAATTCAGGTGACGGTCCATCAAGGGTGTGACGGTCCGTCACCCAAACCGTCACACCAAGGCAGCAGCCAAGGCAGCACCACTGCCTAAGGGTGACGGTCCAAGCGACGGTCCGTCAACCCTGTGACGGTCCGTCACCCTGGCCGTCACACTTAGGCAGTCCGCAACGCGGAATTCGAGCGTTTTTGGGATTGATTTCCTAGACTCCTATAAATACCCTATGTTAGGTTTATTTCATTATCATGCTTTGAACCAAGTTTTTCCAATAATTTTAGGAGAGTTTTTGAGCGAGTTTTGAGAGGGGAAACGTGCTACACACGGTTTCCTTCTCCTCAATCTTGTTCTTGATTCGTTCTTGGGATCTTTGGTTTCTTGTTCTTGGAATAATTAAAGATTGTTCTCAATACATTGTAAGGATTTCTTTTCTTTATTATGCATATGACTTTCTTTTATTCTTCTACTAGCATGAGTAACTAAACCTCCCACAACTAGGGTTGTGGGAGACATGGCTAAGGTATCGAGATAGATTCCGGGTAGCGACGGGTTCAATATCTATGTTGTCACGTTGTTAATCATTCGTTATTTAACGTTTTCTAGTGGATGCAAACATTAGAACATGCCTAGGTTTAATTTGCTTGAGTAAAGAGATTAAAACCGGGAAACTTGATTAACAACAAGGATTCGAGACTACTAACTCTCGTCTAATGATTAATGCT
>QJPP01006202.1:0-33182 GCA_003996215.1 Jaltomata sinuosa | reverse complement strand
GCCATCGCCGTTAGATCGTTGTGATTCGTGCTTGGAGATCTGTTGGGGACTACTTCAGACTGAGGGTGAGCTCTTGGCGATCGGAGCTTAGCTTTAGTTTATATTTTGCTTTATGTACTCTATTACCACTCAGAGACATCTGTATATATTGTTTTGGATCGTTTGCACTCCATGTATGTAGTTGTGGCTCTATACTATGATACCAGGTCTTGGGGTTTGGTTTAGTTTCCGCATATGTATATATTTATATCACTGTTATCTATTCTCTTCGTCTTGTTCCCTTATTTGTTGGATAGTAGCCCATTACTAACTGTCCTGGGTTACGGGGATTGGTTCACCTACCGGGGGTTGTAGGTGCCATCATGACCGAGAAATCGGGTCGTGACATTTTTATATAATGTAGCGCTCACCATTATAAATGGTAACGAGGATCTTGGGTTTAAATCTGTCAAACACAAATAGTATGGACAAATAAATGATTGGCCAGATAAAATACACAATGTCAAGTATATTTTATTTCACTTGAAAAGTGATGGTCTGGACTTAGTCTATAGACTAAGGCATAATGCCAGTGGAGTACAAATGGATTGTTGTGCCAAATATAAAATCATAAGATATAAAGTACGTCTTGTGCCTTGAGGCATAAATATTTTTCGCAAAGTCCTGGCATTATTGTTTGGAGATGTATTCTCCTATGGCGGATGCAATGAGATTTCTTTCAATCTAGCAATAGATGAAAAACTTGAATGCGTATAAAGAATGGTTGTTATGTATAGCTAGACGGAAAAAGTTATATGAAAAATCCATGAAGGTTTTTAAAAGGTTAAAGTGATCCCATTGAATAGTACCCCAATTATTGTAAGATCGCTTAACATAAAGAAAGATCAATTTTGATCTCATGAAAATGTTTAGAAAGTATCATGTCTTAGTACAATTGATGTACTTATATATCCTGCTATCTATACATGAAATAATATTTTTGATATGCAGGAAAAATATAATTTCACTTTTATGTGAAAATATTTGAGTGAAATTAGATATTGGTATAGATGATTATTTCTAACCAATATTATCAAAAGTTTGTTGGATATGAAAATGCAGGAGATTATTTGATCTACAAAACTTTTGATCATACAAAAGTTCTCTATTTGCATGTGAGGTCATTGCCATATTATTATATTCAACAAGACAGTCAATGATTGACATTTATTCAAGTCAAGTAAAGCTACTAGCAACTTATAAAGCAAGTGACTCTATACATAAGAAAATGTGATATTTTCACTGTGATGGAGGTTGCAATATTATATGAAGATGATGTTTCTTGCATAGCTCAATTGAAAGAAGAATATATCGAGGAAGATAAAATAAAGTATATTTCAGCAAAAGACTATTTTGCTCAGTTTTGATGGAATATTTGACGGAGACATTGTCAATCCAAATACTTTGAGAAGCTGGTATTCAAGATTGAGATGCGTCGTCTCCAAGAAATTAAATGATGTTTCAGGGGGAGTCAAATACGCGCTGCACTCTTTTTTCCTTGACTTAGGTTTTGTCCCAATGGGTTTTCCTGACAAGGTTTTTAACGAGGCAGCAAACAATACGTATTACAAGATATGTGTACTCTTTTTCCTTCACTAGGATTTTTTTCCCACAGGGTTTTTCCTAGTAAGGTTTTAACGAGGCACATCATCTATGGACATCCAAGGGGGAGTGTTGTAAATAATATAATTATGTGAATGTCCATAACTTCTAAGAAGTTACTCCCACTAATCTTCTTCATAATGTATAGTTAATCCTCCACTACTCCACACACTATTATGAGTGTAACTCCCTCTCCCCATAACCTCCATAGTTAATGTCATGTTTATGACAACCTTTAGGATGCCTCTATGAACACTATAAGTAGAGGTATAATGATTCATATTGTATACACTTGAACACTTGAAAGAATAAAAAAACTCTTCTCTCTTGATCTCTCATATCTTGTCTACTTTCTTGTTTATATTGTTAATCTTTTATCTTAGTTTTCTAACATAAGTTACATATCCAAAAAAAAATTAAATTTCATATCAAATGATTTCATACCGCATCTCTAAACGGGCCGTAAGTGATGAATCTTATTTTTGAAAAATGAAAAGAGAAAAAACATTTGGTTAAAAGAGATATGGTGTTTGTATTCGTTTTGATAGAAGACCGCGTGGGAACAATTAATTTTTGTATAGACGTTGCCCTACCCTATTATTATCTACTCTCTTCGTCGATAGACACGGACACAAAAATCCATTTTCGAAAACAACTCAAAGTTAAAAATACAGAAAAGAACTCATCTCTCTCTAGAAGACTACTAATCCACTTGTCCACTACAACACTTTATTCTCCCTTCTACTTGTTCATCAACATATAGTTGCACTTGGGGGGGTTATATGCCAAGTTTAACAAAGCAAGAAATATGGATATTTTAGCACTTGATGATATAATCAATCGGTTGCTTGAAGTTCGTGGCAGACCTGGAAAACAAGTTCAACTTTCTGAGGCAGAAATCAGACAGCTCTGTATCAAGTCTAAAGAGATTTTCTTGCAGCAGCCTAATCTTCTTGAGCTCGACGCACCCATCAAGATCTGCGGTACTCTCAACTTTTCATTTCAGTTGTAGTTAATATTTTCAATTTTTAGCCTTAATTCTGTATGGGTTTCAGTAGAATTTGGGTTTCTTGAAGTGGGTTTTGTTGATGATGCAGTTTTGTATGGTATTTAGGTGTAGTGGATTAGTAGTACTGAGTTGGTCTTTGTTAGGGTTACCTCTTCTGTGAATTCAATTAGTGCTGGTGAACAACTGGAAGTTGACTTCTCCTAATTCTTGTGTGTTTTTGGTTCGACTGAAAACTTCTCCCTGATGAAATGATTCTCCAGTGTGCAATTATTTTCCACCTGTGGGGGGTGGGGGAAGGGGGCAGAAGTGTAACCCAAGGGTAGTGGCGGAGCCAGAAATTTTACTGAGGGGGTGCAAAATATAAAAAAGTAGACGTTAAAAAATAAATAAGGGGAGTTAACATATTTTATTTATACATAAAACATAAAATTTTAACCTAGCTAAACAGTGTAGTTTTCCGACGAAGGAGTGTTTGTCCAAGGATGTGGCCTTAGTGGTCAATGAAGTGGTTTGAGAACCATGAGGTCTCAGGTCCAAATCTCAGCAGAGATAAAAAAACACTAGGTGATTTCTTTTCGTCTGTCATTGCCTTGGTGGATAGAGTTATTTGGTACCTGTTTCTTTCCAATGCGTGGGCATACTAGGAGAGATAAGATTAGGAAGGAAGATATTCGGAACAAGGTGGGAGTGACCTCCGTGGTGGACAAGATGAGAGAAACGAGGCTGAGATGGTTCGGACATGTGAAGAGGAGATATGCAGAGGAGGTGTGAGAGGTTGACAATGGTGGGTTTAAGAAAAGGTAAAGGTAGGCCGAAGACGTATTGGAGAGAGGTAATTGATAGGATATGACACATTTGCTTACTGAGGACATGACCTTAGATAGTAGAATATGGAGGATGCGAATTAGAGTAGAAGATTAGTAGGTAGTTGAGCGTCGTCTCACTTTCTTGCGGGATAGGCTTGGTGGTAGTTCGGTGCACGGTACCTGTTTTTCCTTTCGTACCAGTAGTATTAGCACTATTCTCGAAGTTTCTTGTCCTTCGATTTCTGTTATTACCTGTTGTTTCTTGTGCTTCGGTTATCACACTATTTTGTTTTTGTTACTGTTCCTTTTTTAAATGTTATGTAATGTTTTCCCTATTATTTGCTATGTCTTCCTTCCGTATTTTCCTTTGCAAACTGCTTTGATATGCGTTCCTTGAGCTGAGGGTCTTTCAAAAACAGTCGCTCTACCTCCACGAGGTATGGGTAAGGTCTGGGTGAACTCTAAGGGGTGTCAATCGGGCCGGGTTGACCCGGAACCGGACCGGCCCGGCCCGACCCGGCCCTTAGTTAAAGGGTTGGGTTGGTCCGGATCGCCTACTATAACCGAAACCGTCCGGTTCAACTTTTGAACCCGGAACCGGTCGTAACCGGTAATGTCATGTCGATTAACCGACCCGGCCCGACCCAACCCGGTATTTTAAATAATAAATAAAAATAATAATAAGTAATTTGTATTTTATTAATAGATTTTAAAGAAAAATATTTTTTTTAAAAAAATATTTTTTTAATGTAACCCGGCCCGGCTCGGTATAACCCGGAACCGAACGGGTCACTTTGAACCCTTTTTGGAACCGGACCGGTTGGGCACGGATAGGACCAACCCGGTAACCAACCCGGCCGGTTCCATTTTTTTCAACCCGGCCTGGCCCACTAGACAACCATAGTGAACTCAACCCTCCCTAGACCCCACCTGTAACACTGGATATGTTGTTGTTGTTGTCTCATCTTTTTCTGCATATCCTCGTTCACACCTATTTTCTCTCCAATTTATTTTTTGAAAGTAGGATGATATCTTTTAGCAGTCCCTCCATTTTAGTCTTTCCTCTTCAGACTTAACCTACAAATAGGGCATGAGTTGCTCTCCTGAAGGGCATCTTATTGGTACCTAAGATTTGATTTAAATTGATGTTGGGCACTTTACAGAAAATAAAGTTAGATTAGCTATTGTTGTATATGCATTAGCTACCATTCTTTTTTAAAAATAGATGAATAGTATTAGGTGAACTGTAAGCGAAGTGCCTTTACCATGTCCTGTCCTCCATTATGTGATTTAACACCTTTGACTGATGAACATATTAGTGTCTGGAATCTATTTTGGACGTAAAAAGTTGTGTATGGATTCCATAATATTGATTAAATATAAGGATGATAGATGAAGTCTATGAAGGCAACGCTGTGTATCACCAAGTCATCTATGGTATTCATGACCACTTGATCTTTGCTTATAAACTGAGACATTGAGGTGATATCCGTAATTTCAGTACTTGCTAGCTCCTTCGTCATGTAAAGGCTATCACCATATCAGTTTGTAGGAACTAACTTTAGAAGAGAGTCGGAAAGAGAGAGACACACCAGTGTGGCCGTGCAATGGATGAAGTTATATAATATTTTCAGATCCTGGCGGTTGCTGTTATAGTAAGTTATTGGTATCCAATATAATTTTTTTTGGCAGCGATCCATGATTCAAGTTAGTTTTTATCTTTGGTCCACCTAGAAGTAAAGAGAAATTTGTGACTTCTGAAATAGATCAGTGGGAAATGTAATTAGTTATCTTAGTTACCGGTCTTTCAGGTACTAAATCTCCCCTAAGGTTTCTCTTCACACTTAAAGGAATGAAACTTTCACTCCCGTTCAGGTCAAATTGATTTGAGTTTTTGCTTTCTGTGACTCATACTCTTATAAAAGTTCTTGATTCTCTTACATATCCTCTCAGCTTTTATTTTCCTTTACTTTCCCTTTCCAAATTTCTCTCTTTATCAGCCATTTGATATTACCCATTTGCCAACCGTGAGTTCCTAAACTAAATCAAATTACCATAGTTTCCAGAGTACAGATATCATGGAGCCACTTGGTCAACATAAAAATTTCCGTGGATTGTGGGTGATGTGTTGTCTAAACAGCTGCGTGACATCTTTTGTAATGGAGCTCAATCCTTATTTTGTACTTTTGCATCTTTTTGATGCCTATTAATGAAACTTTCTTACTTCATAAAAAAAAACTACTTTGTGACTCAGAGAGGCGTCATGATTATGGTTATTGTAGGCGTATAAAGGCTGAGGAGGTTAAGGTTGCAATTCGTAGGATGCATAGGGGTAGAGCGACGGGGCTAGATGAGATTCCGGTTGATTTTTGGAAGAGCTCGGTGGGGCAGGTTTGGAGTGGTTGACCGGGTTGTTTAATGGCATTTTCAGGACGACAAAGATGCCCGAAGCTTGGAGATGGAGCACGATGATTCCTTTGTATAAGAACAAGGGTGATATTCAGAGTTGCAACAACTATAGGGGTATCAAGTTGCTAAGCCACAATATGAAGGTTTGGGAGAGGGTGGTGGAGTTGAGGTTGAGCCAGATCGTGCCTATTTTCGAGAATCAGTTCGGATTTATGCCAGGACGCTCGACTACAGAAGCTATTCATCTCCTTAGGAAACTGGTGGAGCAGTATATGGAGAGGAAGAAGGACCTGCACATAGTGTTCATCGATCTAGATAAGGCTTACGATAAAGTCCCTAACGAGGTTCTTTGGAGGTGCTTGGAGGCTCGAGGTGTACCTGTGGCATACACTGGGTCAATTAAGGACATGTACGATGGGGCCAAGACTCGCGTTAGAACTGTGGGAGGAGACTCGGAGCACTTTCCCATGTTGATGGAGTTGCACCAGGGATCGACTCTTAGCCCATTTTTATTTGCCTTGGTGATGGATGTTGACGCGGCAAATACAATGTGAGGTGTCATGGTGTATGTTATTTGCGGATGATGTAGTTTTGATTGACGAGACTCGCAGAGCAGTTAATGCTAAGTTGGAAGTTTGGAGACAGACCCTCGAGTCTAAAGGGTTTAGGTTGAGCAGGACCAAAACTGAATATATGGAGTGCAAGTTCAGTGAGGCGACCCTCGAGTCTAAAGGGTTTAGGTTGACGCACAAATACAAGGTGAGGTGCCATGGTGTATGTTATTTGCAGATGATGTAGTTTTGGTTGACCAGACTCAGAGGAGTTAATGCTAAGTTGGAAGTTTGGAGACAGACCCTCGAGTCTGAAGGGTCCAGGTTGAGCAAGACCAAGACTGAATATATGGAGTGCAAGTTTAGTGAGGCGACACATGATGCTGACGTGGAAGTGAAGCTTGGTATACACAGGCCATCCAAAAGAGAGGTAGTTTCAAGTATCTTGGGTTTATTATCCAGGGAAATGGAGAGATTGACGAGGATTTCACTCACCGTATTGGTGCAGGGTGGATGAAATGGAGGCTCGCATTGGAGTCTTGTGTGATAAAAAGGTGTCTACTAAACTTAAAGGCAAGTTCTACAAAGTGGTGGTCCGACCAACTTTGTTGTATGGGGTGGAGTGTTGGCCAGTCAAGAACTCCCACATTCAAAAGATGAAGGTGGCGGAGATGAGGATCTTGCGGTGGATGTGTGAGTTTACTAGGAAAGATAGGATTAGAAATAAGGATATCTGAGATAAGGTGGGTATGGCGTCGGTGGAAGACAAGATGCGGGAAGCGAGGTTGAGATGGTTCAGACATATGAGGAGGATAGGCACGGATGCCCCAGTGCGGAGGTGTGAGAGGTTGGTTATGGATGGTTTCAGGAGAGGTAGAGGTAGACCGAAAAAATATTGGGGAGAGGTGATTCGACAGGATATGGCACAATTGCAGTGTATCGAGGACATGACCTTAGATAGAAAGGTGTGGAGGACGCGGATTAGGGTAGGAGGTTAGTAGGTAGGAGTGCGTCTATGCTAGTAGGTAGGAGTGTTTTTGTCTTGTTGTCCGGACTAGTAGTCGTAGTGCTACGCTTGTAGTTTCTTGGATGACTCGTAGTATTATTTGGTGGTAGTGTTGTTCTGTTACTATCTGTTGTTTGTTACTGCTTATTGTCTCTTGTACGTCTATTACGTCTTTTTCAAGACTGTTTTGGATTGTTTTTGTCTTGAGCCGGGAGTCTATCAGAAACAACCTCTCTAACTCACCTCTGAGATAGAGGTATAGATTGTGTACACTCTACCTACCTCAGACCCCACGTTGTGGGAATACACTTGGTATGTTGTTGTTGTATCATGTTCTATTTTCCAACTAAAGTTACATGTCTAGATTATTCAGTCAAGGCATGAGCTAGCAGTATCTCTAGGTTTTCTTACTCTCTTTTCTCTTCAATGTTTGGGAAATGTACCTTACAGTAATGACTAAGAAGCTTTTAGCTCTGTCTTCCTGTTGAAAGTAAAGAAACAATTTTATAGAAAATGCGACTTATTCTTTATGTAATTTCTTTTCCTTGAATTTTCTCATTCAAATAGATTTACTCAACTGATTCCTTTATTTGAGAAACCAACTAGAGGCGGATCCAGGATTTTAGTTTTATGGGTTTAACCTTTAAGGTTCTTAGCATTGAACCCATTATATTTTTAAAGTATGTGTTCATATCTACTATTTATTGCAATTTTAGAGCCCGTTTGGATTGGCTTATTTTAAGTGTTTTTTAAGTTAAAATAGCTTTTAAGCTGTTTATAGTGTTTGGGTAAGGCAAAAAAGTGCTTCTGGACACTTAATTTTAAGCCAAAATAACAAAAAAAAAAAGCTAAAAGCTAAAAGCTGGAATTTCCAACTTAAAAAAAGCAGCTTAAAATAAGCTTATCCAAACAGGCTCTTAGTGGAACTCTGCAGGAGAAGTACTGGGTTCAGACCCGCTACCCAAGAACTGCATCCCCCCCTCAAGCCAACTGATTATTATGTTTTTCTAAACTAAGAAAGCAAGAAAAAGCACTTTCATTCTAATTGAAAGCAAGCATAACAATGACCCTATTCTGAGGTGGAGTGCACCTAGTCCAGTGCCCTTAAATTAACCAATTCCTATGTCCAGTCTATGGGTCAGTGGCGGTGTCCATTTGGTTACCTTCCTGTATGTTGAAGAGTACTTTAATCACAGGGCTGCAGTGTTTTCGAAGGTACCTCTTAAGGGAGGGATTGAACAATGAGCTTACACTCTTGGAGGAATCTACTGACATGCACTCTTTCTGCAGCGCTCACCTCATGATATTTTAAGAAGAGCTGTACAACAAGCAAATGATATCTGTGAATTTGGGAAAATGGTAGTTGGTGATGGTTAGAAAGACACCTATTTATACTTTCAGTTAGTTAGGTGAACTCATTAGAGTCTGGTTTGGGTGGGTAATGATGTATACCCTAGTATTCATTATGTTAGTGGCACCTTAATCCAGAATGTGAATATTCTCTGGAAATATGGACAAACTTGGAGCACCTATAGAGGGACCACCACTGCTTTGGGAGACACCTGTTTTCTAGCCCCTTCAAGTAGTTTGTAAAACTGAATGAGCTGGTCAATTTGCTAAAGCAGATGGAAGTGGGATCTCAAAGGCCAAGATATAAGAGTACTTTTGTGCATTTCTCTTTTCATCATCTTCATTTGAAATTATGAACTTGCCTTTACACGAGTTCAATTCACACCACGAGCAATAGAAAAGCTGCTGGATATCTCGTAGTAGTTGATTCACCCACTTTGACATTAGAGTTTAATTTATTTTGGCTGCAACCAATAATGTTACCATCTGATAAGAGATAACTCGTATCATCTATTTCATAGACAATAATGCCATTTCTATAAAATGAAACTGTTCTACTGTGAAGAAGAGCATGAATATTAGCAAAAAAGTGTACAGAAGAGGTCTAGCTTCGATGTTCTTTGGGTGATGGGACCTGCTGGATATAATTTAGCAAATATTGTCAAATCAATTTCTATTATCACTAACGCACCAGTAATGATGCCGTCCAGTTAGATCAATCAGTGGTCATCGTCATTTTCTGACTGAAAGAACTTTGGTCAAAGAGCCCACTGTTTCACTCCCTTTATGCATTTTATTTGCATGTATTGTTGTTCATAGATTTCTATCTTGCATCCTTCTGCTGCTTCTCATCTGTCATTTCTTACTGACCACCATTTTGTCTCCGCAAAAAAAAAGAAAGAAATGTTTTTGGTCAACACTTGTTTTTAGCTAATTTTTTCTTTGCAATACGTGGTCAGGTGATATCCATGGTCAGTATTCAGATCTACTGAGGCTGTTTGAATATGGTGGATTACCTCCAACATCCAATTACCTATTCTTGGGTGATTATGTTGATCGGGGGAAGCAAAGTTTGGAAACAATATGCCTTCTTCTTGCATATAAAATAAAGTATCCTGAGAACTTTTTCCTTTTGAGGGGAAACCATGAATGTGGTTCGGTGAATCGTATATATGGATTCTATGATGAGTGCAAAAGAAGGTTCAATGTTCGACTGTGGAAAGTATTCACAGATTCTTTTAACTGCCTTCCTGTGGCAGCGCTGATTGATGAAAAGATATTGTGCATGCACGGTGGACTCTCTCCTGATCTTCAGCATTTGGATCAGATAAGGAACCTACAACGACCAACTGATGTTCCAGAAAGCGGGTTGCTCTGTGATCTTCTCTGGTCAGATCCTAGTAAAGATGTTAAAGGGTGGGGAATGAATGACCGAGGAGTTTCGTACACCTTTGGCCCTGATAAGGTCACAGAGTTTCTTCAGAAGCAAGATCTTGATCTTATTTGTCGTGCCCATCAGGTTTGAACTGGATATTACTTATAATTATTTTTTTCGGGGAATTTCGTTTCTTTAATTTTACTGGCGGTGTGTGTAACTGCAGGTTGTGGAAGATGGATATGAGTTTTTTGCTGATAGACAACTTGTGACGATCTTTTCAGCCCCTAATTATTGTGGAGAGTTTGACAATGCTGGTGCTATGATGAGTGTGGATGAGACACTGATGTGTTCTTTTCAGATATTAAAGCCTGCAGAGAAGAAGCCAAAGTTTGGGTTTGGGAGTACTACTACGGCTAAAAATGCAACTCCAGCAAAATCGAAGGTAAACCTATATGCAAGAGGCAACATTTACTTGTCGATCCATGTGGTATGCATGTTTTATTTAACAATTGCTTAAGCAACCTACCATCTATTGCAAGTGCGGAGGTCAAAGGGATAACATTATTAGTACTAGATAATCTTTGGTGAACCCCTTTTCTCTATCTCATAAGACAAAACTATCCTTCCATAGTCTATCGTTAGGAAGGAATAAAAATAGTGGATAAAATCTCATTAGGCAAAGATATTTATAGTGGATAAAATCTGAATAGGCAAAACTATCAATATCCTTCGAACTAGCGGACCGCTAACCTTATAGTTTCTTTATTAGGTGAAATTTCGAAGGTGAACTTATAGCCTGCTTCTACCCATTTTTGACTATCTGATACAAGAACCATCAAAAACTAAAAGGTGTTGTGTTATTGTTCACCAAAATCAAATTATGATCAGCATTCAAGAGAATGTCAGCAGTTGGATCCAAGAACTGTCTAATTTATTGGCACATAGACCTAACTAATGTCCCTTGAAGTTCCTTCTGCAAGAAATTTCCTTTATCCCCATTTCCTTATTGTTGGGGTAAATGACTTGCTTTCTTTATCGCATTTAGTCAATGCTGTAGGCATCAAAGATCATGGTGTAGGCTATCTTTGGAATATAATCAATATATTCAGTTTTTGTTATTCTCATTATATGTCTCATGATCTTAGATGTGTAACTCCGTCAAGGCTGGGAACGGGTTACCTACTTTTAACGGGCAATCAATTATATAGATGTTGCTTCTAGTTAGTTTGTGCAGTTAGTTGTAGTATGAAGTATTTGTCAATGGTTGAGTCAGTCTGATGGTTATTGTTCTCTTTTAGATGAATCGTTGTGATTCTAGGCTTTCTATTGCTTCTTTTAACAGTACTTATGGATTTATATTCATACGCATCGATGGCCACTTAATGTCACTGATGTCGTTGCCCCTCTAAGCGCCACTTTAACACTGATATCTAAATTTCATTACAGTCATTTCTTGGTAAAATTGGATGAGATGAACCAAACCCAGTATCGACATCAACTACTTCTATTAGGTCCAGTATATGCAGATGGAGGCTCGGGTTTGGAAGCATTGCGGAAGAGAAGAAGATACCTTCCCAAGATTCGAATCAGGGAATCTGTAATAATTTTGATTTTTCCTGTATAATCTAAACCCATCTAGTGATGCAAAAGCTCTATGATTCTCCTGCAAATAGAATTTTCTAACCCTTTTGGTCTTTTATTCAGAGAATTTTTTTTGGTGCAGTCTGATACAGGGAAAAAATGTTAAAAAGTCTTGGATCTCTGTATTCCTTTGATTCTTATGTTTCTCTTCCAGTGTGTGCAATGGTCTTTAGTCTACTTGAAAAAAGATGATACTTACTTATATGTGAAAACTGTTTAGCTTTAAACTTCTCATATTTTCTTTAATAATATAAAATTATATTTATAGTTATAGAAATGTGATTGCATGTTCAAAACGTGCATACCAAAAAAGGGATTTTTTTATACTATACAATAGTTCAACAAAGCCTAAACAGAAAATAAGACGTCTTTTTCTCTTACAAATTTTGATCAGTATGCAATGTATAATATGATCGTTGTATAATTTGTATATAATCATGTGTATACATTATACCTTGATTACTCTTGTTATGCGTTTGTTATACACTAGGGCCTGTCTGGACACAATCTTTTTTCCTTTTTTTTTTTAATAAATTAGAATGATTTAATGGTTTGTTTAGAAGATGAGTTTTCCAATCTGAAAACCTAGCAAAATCAGTTTTTCAAGTGAACTTTTTCTATTCACAAAACTTCTATCTTTATTTTATTTCAAATAATAGTCAATTCATGTCCAAACGCCTTGGGGGTCGTACGGGACACTGGATTAGGAAAATAATCTTCGGATAAAGTAGTATGGGATTAACTTTAGGGTAAATTACATAAAGAGTCAAACATACTTACCATATCTATTAATTCTCACTACTCTATTTTAATTATTTAATATAGCAGAATAAACCTAGATACACGGATACATACTGTAAGTTTGTAACCTTCAGATACATGCGAATATATGTTATAATCCCTCAAATATATGCGGATACACAATGTAACCCTCAGATACATACGAATACATGTTGTAATCCCTTAGATACATACGACTAAACCTGAATACATGCGGATACATGCGATGTATGTGATGTATCCGAGATTAAACCATATATCCAGATGCCTTTTAAGTGGTAGAAAGTGTAATTCACTAAACTATTGATCATGAGAGTAATTAGCTCCTATACTAGTGGATTTTATGTAGTTTCCATGTTGGTATGAAGTATTACCTAATTCTGGGATTATTTTATCCCACCATTTATTCTAAAATGGTGGGATTACCATCACATATGGAGGGTTGGAAAAAATAGACCCATGGAATATCGGAATATCTCAATTCATGGGATATCCCTATTTATCTCATTCGTTGTACCAAACGACCTCTAAGTATACACCAAAATGATTACAAACTATTATGATTAGGTGGCTAAAATTTCTTACTTTGCAGAGTGGAACATCACTGTATGAAATAAAAAGAACAGCAAGACTACTTGGGGACCTACTGGATCAGCAATTGATGTTGTTGCACATGCAAATGTTCAAGTTGGGTATCAAGACAATAGTGTCTTTGCTTAGCCAAAGTTTGTCAATATATGTTTTTTATGTGTCATTATCCTTCCTTTTGTACCTCACTTTGTCCTTCAACCTAAATTATCCTCTCTTTTCTTTTTCCAATTTATATAATGAAAATAAGCCAAACACTTGTCTAAACCATTTGCTTACACCAAAAGGCACTCAAAAGAACTTTCTCCAAATATAAATATCCAATCAAACAAAATAAATTTCTGGATGTTCCATATAGTGTAAGGACAATTCAAAATATTACACTTTTTACACTTCTTGAAATGGTCCCTCCCTCTTTGTTTTTTTTTCTTTTGAAGAGGTTTCATGTTCCATATAGTCTAAGGACCATTCAAAATATTAGTAGAATAACTGATCAGTTGCTTATGATATGAGATATATTTGCTGCATATCACATAAGCTTGCCAATGTCTGGCCTATATATTATGAGGTCGAAAATAGTTGATAGAAAAATCAACAACTTAAATATTTAAGTATTATCAAGTCTATTCCACATTTTCATTTCATCATTTGCATGTGAAATTGAATTTTATAATCTTGTAGAGTGTTTTTACATTTTAAATTCAAAATATATTATCCTTCTATTTCCCAAATAGGAACGAAACTATTTAGCTTATTTCATATTTGGGTTTATAGTTTAACAGTTCATTACTTTATTAATTTTGTATTAGTCCAAACCGAAATTAGCCACAAACTTCATCGACAATTATTGCTAAATAGCTTGTATCTAACATTTTTTTGATAATGTCGCTAATCTCTCCGCAAATAAGATTAGCGGTAGATTTTTTATGTTTAACTACAGAATTAGTCTGTCCCTATTTTATTTTTTTGAAGTAGTGACCATTGTAACATACCATATACCATATCAAACGAGCAGCTAAATGATGGACTAAAAGAAGTTTTGTTTGTCTTCATATTCTCAAAAAAAATAATTATGAGTTGGCATTAATACTCCACATGCACTTGTCCATAAAGATAAGGTGATAAGTGCTCTTTCAACTATAGTCACAAGGAACAAAAGGAAGCAGGCAGGGAAAAAAAATAAGAAGGAACTTTCCCTTTCAACAATATAATGCTCCTTTTGCATCTTTTCTCTTATCGTATATACAAGACAGGAATAATACATGAATATTATTTTATGCTCGTGATATTCTCATTATCTGATATTAATATCATGTGCGAATAAATTTTTATTTATGTATTTTTGGGTATGATTTTAGATTTTAGCGTTTAGCATAATTGATATCTTTGCCTTTGTGTGTGTAATGAGTAATAGGTTTATAATTGTTATTTTCTTCATTAATTGCTTAGAATTTATTAAGACTTTTAGTTTAGAGTTATTGTAAATCTCGGGATAGGTGATTACTATGGTCGTAATTTACATGACATTCTTTCGATTTAGCAACGATCAAAATGCTTGGCACTATTCCACTAGTAATTTTATTCTGTATAATTTTCATAACTTTCAACAATGGAACACTGTATTGGGTATGTGACCCCCGAAGGACACGTGGCGGAACTAAGGGCCCTCTGGGGGCTAACGGGTCTGTGGATGTTCGAAAGATGATTTCTAGAGCCGGGCCGTTGGTGGAGGACTCTTCGAGGGATATTTCGGAGGGAACATTGCCCAACGATCTCATCTCCCTCTGAATGACATGGGGAAAAAGAAAATGACAAGGGCATAAGGGTGTCAGGTATATATGTCGGGTGCATGGACGCGCAGTGCACCAACCTAATCCCTGTAGAGGATATTAATTGGCTGGCTAAGGCCCATTCACTGTAGACTAGAAATAGTCTGTCCTTATCACTTGTAATTCATTCTGATTCTCAAGCAATACAATATACTCTCTTTACTTGTTGATCAAGAAGTAGCTTCCTTTGTTTACTTGTTTTCATATTACTCTCGAAGGAGTAGTCCCAGCTCTTGGAAGAAAGGCACTTGCTCTTGGAACAGACCTAAATTAGAGTTTAATTAACACACTTGCTCTTGACCTCATACAAATTCAACTATACCGATTTTAGGGTAAACAAACACTCATCTAATTATTTCATTTCAAACTTCGGTTCATATTTCTTTGTCAAACGAACTTTTTAACTTTTATTATAGTATCTCTTCACAAATCAAAATTAATACTATTAAACAATTCATCATCAATTAAATATTATCAGTTAACGGAATTGAACCATCAAAAATTGTAGCGGGATGAATATGAACATTCAAGCCTTAATCAAAGATCTTGATTTCGATTCTCGAGAATGAATAAACTTTTGATAAGAAGCGTTCCCTCTTTAGTGAGCTACGAAGAGACGAATTTGGATAAGGTGGATTTGGTTTCAGGTATCTGATAAGGGAGTATTTTATCATTATGATTAGTGAGAAAATCAGTAAAGAAATAGTTGATGTCCCTTTAAGTTTGTGGGAAACCAAATGAGAAAAGCAATTTTGTTCCCCAATAGCATCCAAAATCCTTCTTTTGCTAACCGTTGAGAGCAATCAAAGGCTAAACGAGACTCCCATTTTGGCTTTATAACTTCTCAAAGGGCTCAGATATGAAAGTGGGCCACATAACAGTCCGTACGTGGACCACAAAGGGCCCACTTCCAACTGACAATGAGTGCAATAATTTCGTGGAAAACTTACGTAAATGTATACTTCAATCATCTAATATAAAGAATATATTATATGTAAACTGCGTATATACTTTGTAAATTAGATGATTCAACGATAATGGATTGTGATTTTACGTAATCTTATCGTATTTTATGTGTAAGATATGAAATGCAATAATTTTTTATGTTCATCTTGTATGATTCAAATTACAAAAGATTATATTGAATCATTTTTCCTGAATAAACAAGGAAGTTGGACCCAAGTACCAACAAGTATATACCTACCTTAATCCTTACGACGGCACTAATGGACCGTAATAAAGAGTCCAACCCAATCTGTACGGAGTTTCAAATTTGGTAGTTCCGTGATTATCGCCAACCTCTCTGGGCTTTTCCCAAAGTTCTTTTTTTAAAAAAATCTTATTTTCTTAAATTAAAGATATATATATATATGTATCAAAATGTCATTTACTCATCGGAGTTTAAACATGTCATGTAAAAAGTTGAAATTGAAAAATTGCTAAAAGAGAAAGAGTCATTCGTCTTGAAACAAACTAAAAATGAAAATAGATCAAACAAATTGAAACAGAGGAAATATTACGTAAAGCAAGCGGGGCTAAGGCCTTATTTGTTTTCAATAAGATTAAGATGTCTGAATCTGAATGCACATCTGAATGATTAAGATGTTACCTATAGATCTGAATATTGAATGATTAAGACTGTTTGTTTTTTCAACATCTGAATATGCATAATATATTTATTTCAAAACTAATAAATATAATTAAAAAAAATGCATCTAGAAATTTTCACTAAAATGCTTTTTTAAGTTTCAAAACTCAAATTTCAAACAAGAACAAAAAGAAAGTAATTCAATTTTTAACTTATCAGTTTTTTCAGTTCCCAAATCCATCTCACCACCTACTCCCACCATCAGACAACCCACCCATTTTTGCCCCTGTAACTCAACGAAAACTACCACTGCAATTGGGAAGAATAAATAATTAATATAAGGAATTGGAAATAAATGGTTGTGGCCTTTTCGGTTTCTGATATAAAATTTGTTTCTTGTGTTATTTGTGTTAGAGATTAGGTGATAGTTTATTATTTTCATTAATCTGGCGATAAAGGGTAGAAGTGAAATTGAAAAGGCAGGTTAGGAAATCCTTTGCCAGGGATGATGTCTTATGCAGAGAGATGGATTAGAGAAGAAAGAAACGTGTAGAATTTAATATAAAAGAGCAATAATAGGGTCTGAATGATTTTCAGACTTGGTTTTAGATCTGACCGAATCAGATGTATTAAGTGGTTAGATCTTAATAAAAATAAATGCACTTAATGAACTGAAATCTGAATCATTCAGATTCAGACCTCCATTAAGTGCAAACAAATGAGGCCTAAGTCTCAAGAGAATCATATTGGGATTGATTCCTCTTGGAAACATGGAAAAAATTTAAGAAAATGGACATGTCGGTGGATCAGCCAGAACAAGAACCAGGACATGTTGCCTGCTATTCAAGTAGCTCTCCATGAAAACGAAATTGGTCCATCGAATTAGCTCCCACGAGTGGTCCCCTATCCATATCAAATTTTCATATAAAATTGCATGTTTTTTTTTCATTTTCGCTGTTGGTTGGTGCATGTAACCACATGTTTGAAATATTAGTTAATCTTAACATATATTTTAGTTATATATGATTGAGCACAAAAATACCTGAAGAAAATGCTAAATAAAATTTGACAAAATAAATTCAAACACATTTAATTAAAGTAACTTTTACATGCACATCATACGCGATTTTTTAATCTCAATCGCATCTAAATTGTTTCCAAAGCGGGGTAAGTTTGTAATAAAAATTTACAAAAGTGGGCACCAATATGACAACCGCAAAAGCGATTATTTGTGCCCCTTTTTTCCGTTATTAATTTGTTGCTTTCAGCTAACGACCGTTAACCTATTGTCTTTTACCTTTTTCGCTAATTATAGGAAACTAATAAAATCTTTTATCGTGAATAATTAAGATATTACTCTTTCAAAATATGATTCGTTTCTTTTTTAGCAATACTTTATTTTTAACTTTTCACGTGGTAGGTTTAAGATCACAAGATTAAAGAACATTTTGGTATATTTGATATAACTTTAATTTAAGACCACAACATTCAAAAGTCATTTTTATTTTCTTAAACTCTGTGTCAAGTCAAAATAGGTCATTCTTTTTTAAATGAAGGGAGTAGATATTTATGAGCAGACAAGCAAAATCCTATTAATAAAATATTCAAACCCTTAATTGCTTCTATGGACTTTCTTAAAATTATTTTCTTTAAATTTTCATTTGTGATTAATGGGATTTTTTTTCTTTTAGAAAATTCAGAAATCATAGAAATTGTTATCAATACGGCAGTATCTGGTTGCCAACCAGTGGTTGAGTTTAAAAAAAGTGCTAATTTATTATTCACTTAGTTCATAAATAAGTGATATTTTAATTTTTTCATTTTGTTCCTAGCAAGTGATATTTTAAATAATCAAAAAGATAATAATTATGTTCTTTCAATTTTATCTTCCTTTAAATAAGAAGAGTTTTACATAATCAAGAAACTAATAAAGAATTATATATTTTCAAAATATTTATTAAGAGTAAGTTACTAAAATTATTCTTTATTTTTCAGGAATAAGTAATTTGTCTAAGCTAAGAAACGGAGAGTACTGATAAAATTAAGACGCTAAGTGGGTTGAAAGAGTAGAATGAACAAGAATAAAAGTTGAGCTCGAATTATGCATAATCAGTTCGTTCATTTATTAGTGTAATCTTTCACAAAAACAAATATATAAATTTCTTTAACCGCCTCAAGTTAAATAAGTACCTTAGTTGAAATTAAATGCTTTTTACCGCTAATTTTTAATAGTTACTTCTTTTATTTCAATTTGTTTGGCCTACTATCTTTTTCACTTCATAAAGAATGTTTTTTTTCCTTTTTAATAATTTTTTAATTTTAATTTTTCACATGACATTTTTAAGATCACAAGATTAAACAACATTTTGATACATTTGAGATATCTTTAATTTAAGACAGTAGATTAAAAAATCTTCTTTACTTTTTTAAATTTTGTGTCAAGTCAAAATATGTTAAATAAATTAAAACGGAGGCAATACAACTTTATTGTAAGCGATTATTAAAGCTATCATAAAGTTATTTACAAAATAATTAATTGGACCAACCGCTCATATTAGATATAGACTCGCAATACATTTATTTTATTTTATATCTCATTTAGAACAATGAAAGACTTTTTTCTTACCCTTTTTAGCTAGTTGGCTTACAATATATTCTTTCCAAATTGTGTGGGTTTAGGTTAGATAATAATTTTAATTTATTTGGATTATCATTTGGCGGTTACTTCGTAATAGGAAACCCATTGAGCTATAATATATCCACTAGTGTTTATAGACCTTATTTTAGATAATATTTCAATTTAATTTGTATTTTCATTGTTTCAAAGTTCTTCCACGTAGAAAATTATTACGACACGTTTCATCTTAGCCCTTCTCCATTACCCTCACATGATTTCACCCCATTGAAAAGAGGGCGAAACATTTAAAACATGGGTGTTCATGATTTGGATAAAAATCGATTTAAATCGAAAATTCAAATTGAATTGATTAAATAAATTAATTTTTATTTGGTTTGGTTTTACATTTTTAAAAATCGGTAATATTTACTTTGATTTTAGTTTTGCTCAGAAAAATCAAAGAAATAATCGAACCAAATCGATAAATTATATTACATATTTTTTATAATTATATATACATGACTTATTATTTTTTATGAATAGTTTTAATTATCTATATATGTTTTCATCAAAATTTATTTATAATTTAAATATCTTGTATTAGAGTACGTCATTTTATTGTTTTATGTGGTAGTCTCACAATGTATTTTTTTCTTTTTGAAAAAATTGTTGTCTTTTTTTTCGTTTGAATGAATCATTTCTTTTATTTCGTGTATGGTTAATAACCGAATAATCGAACCAAACCGATAACAATCAAACCGATAAATATATATTGTATTTGATTTGGATTGGTTTTAAGAATTTAGAAAACCGATTATATTAGTTTGGTTATGATTTTGACTAATAACCGACCCAAATCGACCCGTGAACACCTCTAATTTAGGGTGCGTTCCATATGGAGAAAAACAATTTTCAAAAAAGTTTTTTTATTTTCTCATGTTTGTTTGATTAAAAATTTCTCATAATCTTCACATGTTCAAACCACTTCAGTCTCGCTTCTCTCATCTTGTCAGTCACGGAGGTCACTCCCACCTTGTACAAAGTGCATACATGATGTATAAGTAATGTATAATTATATATCATCCTATATGTTTTATATTTGATTTTTTAATTTAATGTGCATTTAAATTTATATTTGATATACATATTCTGTAGGTCAATGCATATATTATCTATGTACTTTGTATATGATATATATAACCATATCTGTCTATTATTCAAGTTGTATATATGTCATATATCTTGTGTGTAATTATGCATACAAGTTACAACCTATACTTTTATATATGATTTGAAATTTAGTGAGCATTATAAAATTTTAGCCTTTTTCTTTTTTGAAATTTTGATGCAAATGCTTGGTATCCCTTGAGAATTTGAAACTCACGTGATTGTTGCCTAAGTTGTCAGGATCTTATTTCCTCTTTTTATTATTGGACAAGTTAAGTTAAATTTTAATGGCTACTTTGTTGCAAGTGATATTTTACTGCTAAAAAGAAGGCTCGAATGACTATAGAGTTATTATAAGAATAGCACGGATTATATAAATGTTGAGCATAAAAATGATGAGATCAGTAATGGTGATATTATTATTTTTGTTGATGATTTGTTTTGTTATATCAAATGAATAAAGTATATTGTGTTAGAATAGAATAATACTGAATAAGGTGTATCACAATAGGAATAATATTTAATAAGGTAAATCAAAATAGGAATAGTACTTAATAAGGTATATTAAAATAAGAAATATATTGAATATTGGTAATATCATAATTTACTATTCCCTTCGGATCACTTTACTTGTCATATTTTTTGTTTAAACACTCTTAGAAAAAATAGTAACTAAAGTATAATTTGACTAAACTATCCTTACTTGTTACTCCTCAATATTAATACTTCACTCTTTTTCACTATATTAATATTTATTTATGTTTGTGACTAAAAGTAAATGTGAAAACAAATAACTAAATATATCTTGATTTTTTGAAATAACAACTATTTTGAACCATTTATTTTTAGTAAAGACGACAAGTTAAGTGATCCAGAGGAAATATATATAAGAGTAACACTGAATATGTGGAGTAACTGATATGTGCATTAATTATAACTTATACATAGATTAAAAACGCTATCAAACAAGAAATTAAAGAATACTAAAGATAATATATTTGTATTATTTTCTCTAATACCTCCTATCAAATATCTATTTTCCTTATTCAATAGCTAAGTAAGCGTGAAGAGTAAGTATAAATTGGTAATGAAAGAGTGTTTTGGTTGTTAACAAATTGCCTGAAGAAGAGGAAAATCAATGATACTTATAATCTTCCGTTATAAAATTGTAATCTTCCCTTGAGAGTTAACGCCGTCTTCCAAAACCGTTAATACCTCCAAATGGCTGTATCTCATTGGCCCAATCCACTCTACCGAATATTCTTCCATAAAATTCCTACTCCCTCTCTACTTTACTCTACTCTCTATAAAACCAACCCTTTCTCAACGAAAAATTACCAGTCAAAAAAGTAGAAAAAAACAAAACAAACAGAATGAGTGATTCACTAAAGCGAAATTATTGTGTGTGTGAGGAGTTAGGAAGAGGACGATTCGGCACCGTTTTCAAGTGTTATTCGCCGGCGACCGGTGAACCATTCGCCGTCAAGTCTATCGACAAGCGCCTTATCGCCGATGACTCAATCGATCGACAATGCCTTTACAACGAAGCGAAAATCATGCACTTGCTTTCGCCGAATCCTCATGTTGTTCGTATCTTCGATATCTACGAGGACGATGCTTACCTTGATATGGTTCTAGAGCTCTGCAACTCCGGCGATTTGTTTCAACGTCTCAGTAGCCAACCGGTTTTCTCCGAGTCCGAAGCCGTTGATGTCATGGTACTCTTCCAGATCACCAAAATCTCACTCGTTGCTGATCAAAAAGGGGAAATTTTACTTTTGCGCTTCGTATAATGGCTTGAATCAGGAACGATCTACGAAGCAGCACCTTGTTGAATTTTCGAAAATTGGAGGAGAAAGTAAATTGTAAAGCTAAGCGAAGTAGAATTCATAATCGGCTTTTATTTTAGTTTTTTCGTCATGTCTGATAATTTTCTCTGCATAATGTTTGTATAGGTACCACTAATGAAGGCAATAGCGCACTGTCACCGTCTCGGCGTAGCCCACAGAGACATCAAGCCAGATAACATTTTATTCAACGACTCTAACGAGCTGAAATTGGCTGATTTTGGCTCAGCTGAGTGCTTCCATGAGGGCCAGCTGATGAGCGGCGTCGTTGGGACGCCGTACTACGTGGCGCCGGAAGTATTAGCTGGGAGAAACTACAGTGAGAAGGTCGATATTTGGAGTGCTGGTGTTATTCTGTATATAATGCTTGCCGGAGTCCCGCCTTTTTATGGAGAATCGGCGACGGAGATATTCGAGGCTGTGCTCAGAGCTAACCTTAGGTTTCCGACTAGGATCTTCCATTCCATATCGCCGGCGGCAAAGGATTTGCTTCGGAGAATGCTATCTAAAGACGTTTCTAGAAGATTCTCTGCCGAACAAGTCCTTAGTAAGTCTTTTAATGATTTTTCCCTTTTTTCTCTTTCAACTTTCGAGATCTCTTATCTACTATGATTGACTATCACTTTGACTATCGACCAAATTCTCAAAAAAAAAAATATTCCCCTCTTCCAAGTCGTTTGATTTACTTTCCTTTTTAATATGTTTTTTTTTAACAACTCTTTAATTTTAATTTTTTATATGACATGTTTAAGACCACAATTAAAGGGTGTTTTGATACATTTGTATATGTTTAATTTAAAATCACAATTTAAAAGTCTTCATTATTTTATTAAACTTTGTGTCAAGTGAAAATATATCAATCAATTTGAAACAAAGGGAGTAATATATATACTCTCTGTTCCTAAATAAGTGATGATTTTAGGTTGAGCAATTGGTCACTCCTAGAAAATAAAAGGTGTTTTTACTACCTTATCCCTAACTAAATTATACTATACATTTAATGTGATCTTTTCTAATTAATATTTTTTGTTAGGTAAACAAGGACAAATTTGAAAGAATATGATCAATTTATTTTTGAAAGCCTAAATAATCACTTATTTAGGAACCAAAAAAGAGCAAAATGATCACTTATTTAGAAACAAGGGAGTATGTGTATATATATATATGTATAAATCAAATAGGATTACTATTGTTTAGATAAATCAAATCTAGTCTTTTTAAGAGTGATATTTATACTTTATATATATATATTGTTATCTTATTTTTTTCGTAATTACTGGGTACTTAATAGTGTGATATGGTGTTGATAAACAGGGCACCCATGGATGACTAGCAACGGAGAAAACAGAACAGTTGCGCTATTTTAGCTTCGAGGAGATTTGCGTCTGCCTAGTATAAAAATCAGATGATCAGAATTTTGGTATGTACATAATGTGATCAGGGATCGGATATATACTGTATATGCACCAATATACGACCTAAATTGATGTTGCTACAACACAAGTCAATTTGGAGTCGAGAGATAACGGCAATATGCATTAATTCCTCCATTGTTTTGCGAGGTTTTAATGTGTGATAAACTAGCTGGATAAATCCTCTTTTTACCTTTTGTGATCTTATCCGAATTTGGTAGTAGTTACTAAGTAAACATCATAATGGACTACCATGTCATTTTCTTAAATTTGGTGGTGTTTCGTTTTGAGTAGTAATTGTTTTTGGATGATATAAGTCTTTTTAGAAAAAAGAAACGGGCAAGGGGTAATCAACTGAAAACTAAATTAGTTTCGGGTAATCTCGTAATTGTTTTCGATTTCTAATACTGAAGCCATCTCAAACTCTATTTTCCAAAATTTAACTGGTTGAGATTTTGGGAAACAAGCATTTTATGTTTTTGTGAAAGTTACCTTAGGTTGTGTTAGCTATGAGAAAACATTTTCGTTTGATTTCCGAATATTAACTTTCTGTTTCTAACAAGTACAGTAGTTCAGATCTTCGGAACCTTTTCAAAAGCTTGTCCACTAGAAATGTAACAGGGTTTTTTTTTGAAAAATAATTTGGGTTGTTAGTATATAAAACACAAAACCGCAAGAGGGAGTTGCTTGTTTGAATGGTTAGCACCCTCACATTCAACTCTAAAGTTGTGAGTTCAAGTCATCGAGAGAATAAAAAAGGTGAGAGCTCCTAGGGAAAGATAAAAAAAAGAAGAGATAACACAAAACAGATATTTGGCCGTCAAATAAAGCATGAACAAAAGAAAATAAAAGAGTCACAACCAGCAAAACTATATAAACATGTATATACACTATTTCACTTAGTTATGGTCAAGTAATATGCATTTTAACTTTGATTTATCAACTGTTAAGGTTACTTGTTTAGTTAGGTGTAAACATCCCGTGCAAGCAAGTATTTAGTATTTACTATGATTTAAATGCCCACCCATTGAATGCATGTCAGCTGATTAGATTAAATTTCTGTCTCGTCTCTGAAATGTGATTCAGTAGCAACAGAGAAAAACCAAACTCAAATTAAGAATAAGAATATTTACGAGACTGAACACCTATTTCTTTCATGAAGCATAAGAAATGAAGTGTATCGTTTTTAAGATCTATTAATAAAGTTGAATTGTGTTATGATGTGTTATTGGATCTAGAATTTGATATAGATTGGGATCAAGTCAAATTAATTGGGCTTACTCTTAGAACCTGTTTGGATAGACTTATTTTAAGTTGCTTTTAAGCATAAGCTTAAGTTGAAAATTTTAACTTCTCACTTTTAGTTTTTTTTTTTTTTTTTTTTGTTTAAAATCAAGTGTTCAAAAATACTTTTTTACTTTATCCAGACACCGTAAAAAAGCTTTAAAATTATTTTGATTAAAAAAATACTTAAAATAAGTCAATTCAAAACGGACTCTTAATAAACCGAAAGAAATAAGGGATTTTTGGCTATTGGGTACAACTTATGCCACGCTATTGGACTTGATGAAAGCATAGGATCGACGGGGATGGGCCCAGTTGTAAACTATTCTCTTAACTAAATTTGGATTCGACAAACCATAGGCCCATGTGATTCCTTGGTTGTTCGAGTAGATTTTTGGGATGAATGATCAAAATTAGAGGTGTCAAATGAGCGGGTTGGATTGAATTTGAGCAGATTAAATTGGATTGAGTTAATAAATGAGTGAATTATTGATCCATCCAAAAGCTACTTGGGTTGAAATGGATTGGATTGAAATGAGCTAAATTACGGGTCATAACCCAATTCGCTCAATCCTTACTAAGTTTTAATTTTTTCTTTTATAAATTTTTAGTACCTAATAAGTTTATTGTTTTTCTTTATTATGATTATATATAACATATCAAATAAAAAAAATATCGTTTTAGAAATATTTTGATAAGATTTCTCATAAATCAATTTGAATTACATATCAATCTAATTTTTAATGAATTTAAATAGTTTAGATTAAAATGAGTAAAGCTAATAAATGGCCAGATCAACAACCTGCCCAAACTTAAACAAATTAAGTGAATTGAACATATTGGATTTGATTTTGCCACCCTTACTCAAAATATATTCATTTGAGTGGGTGTATATGGATATCTTCTATTTTGGCATATCACCATTTGATTTTTCTTCTTTTAGTGGATGATAGTTGGCTTTGTTTATTTTGTGATTAAACTTAAACTATATGATTTGAGAACTCGGCCGAACATTAGGCATTATGAGTGTAGTATATGCCAATTACCAAGTTAACCTCCTTGCTAAATGCTGAATGTGTCTTCTATTTCATATTTTAAAATTTAAGTTCGTTCAGAAGTAAAAAAAAATTTCAATGAATAAAGATTTATTTATTTAATATTATGCATCATTACACATATAAGTGGCTGCAGTACTGTTAACGCAAGATTATTCTGACCAATTAAAAGTGTTACAAATCAAGTTATATAAAGGCATTTTAGTAAGAGCTTCTTATGTTATTCAAATGGAGGTCTAAAAAAAATCAAAACAAAAAAAGAACTACTACTTCATGAAAAATGGGTGCGGCAATATTTTTTTTTTTGTTCTAATAAATTGTTCTTTTTTAATTGTATTTTAAATCGAAAACTTGTTACTTATTTGTTAGTGCAACATAACTTAAAATTTTTTGAATTAATAAATAGGTAGTTATATAGACTTTAACTAGAATATTTTGTTAATTTTATTGATAAGTTTTTTCTATATATCTAGAGTTTTTGCACATTATTTAACTCTAAAATACAACGACAAAATGTATAACTTGCAATTTATCTTTCCTTAGATCGTGTACATGAAAAAAAAAAGAAGATCAAAGAGATAAAAAAGAGTGAAGTGTTATGAAATATATTATTACGTGGATGTTCAGTAAATGTAATCTCCTCATCTCTCCACTACTCTTTACCATTATGTTCCACCTCCTCATGACCTCAAATTCTTAATGCCATGTCTTCCACCTCCTCCATGATCTTTTCCCTTAATGTCATATTTATGACTTTCTCTTTGTCTACCTCTACGTAATTCAATAGATAAAGGATGAAAAGTCATATTAAAGACACACTTGTATACACTTGAAGATACTTGGAAGAATAAGAAATATTTCCTCTCGTCTCTCTATTGCTTTTGTTTTTATCCTTTAGTATTCTTATATTATATTGTTCGCATTTCTTAGGACGTTATTAGCACGATATTCTAACAATCTTGAATGGATTTTGGTTGAGCCAATGGGGACTGAGCATTTCGTCTGCCATATCAATAAAAAAATAAGATGGTTTGAACCAAGAATGATCATGCATACTTCTGTCTTGATCATAAAAAAAGAATAAGCTATATACAAAGTGTCTTTACTTCCAAATGAAACTAGCGATATGTATTTTGACTTTTATATATGATCTCATGAGTCTTACTTTCTCATGGTATAAGAGTATTATATTATACTAACTAGATCAGTATACTATTAAGAGATAATTTCATTATCTTAATGAATGAAAATCTAACAAATTTTGTTTATGTTTGTGACAACGAGATTGATACTTAATATGTCATGAAGGTTTGTCATTGATTGAGGATAAGGTTGTGAATTTAAGTGCCACCATATTAAGAAGATAAGAATTGGGTTAGAGTTTTGGTGTGAAAATCTATTTGTTGATTGTTAGAATTTTACTTAAAATAATCGCGTACACAAATTATTGTTAGATTAGGAGTCCTTAGCAGTGATAATTTTAGAGTCTTATTCTCCAAGAAATTAATGTATTTATAGATGTATCCATGTAATTAATTATAAAAGTCGAAGAAGTATCTTTCACATGATATCAAGAGTCATTATAGGTTAAACCAATCCAAGAATAATAATTCACGAAGAAAAAAAATCGACCAGTAGTCTTCATGGGTAAAACCAGCAGCTTTTCCATGACGGTCAACCTATCTACTGTCTCATCTTCTTCAAACATAGCACATCAATTGCCTATGAAATTCATATTTTTAAATTTTTTATTATGGAAGACACAATTTATGCTTATGCTATATGCTTGTGGTATGAACCATCATATTGATGGTAGTACACAAATATCAATAATTTTTTTGGATGATATCAATATCAAACCCAACCTAGTGTATATGATTTGGTTAGGTGAAGATCAACTTGTTTTAAGTTGGATTATTACTTCTATTACAGAAAGTATTCTGCCTCAGTTGGTCGAAGCCACGACTGCTCGTGCAGCTTGAGTCAAGCTTGTAATAACATACGCTTCAGGATCAAGGCCATATAATTGTGAACTCATAATGCAGTTTCATATTCTGTGTCGTGATAATGTCAGTATGAGTTATATGTACAAAAAGCAAAGAAAATAGCAGATAAGTTGGCTGCATTGTAACACTCGATTTCCAATGATGATCTGGTAGAATTTATTCTTGCTAGACTAGGACCTTCCTATCCTTCTTTTTACTAGGTCACTTGAATCACGTCAAAAGAAAATTACTTTTGATACATTATATGAATTATTGTTGAATGAAGAACGATAATTAAAAAGGGATGAAGCTTTTACTGTCATTAAACCTACAACACAGTATACTCAGAGTTTCTTTTCTATCATCAGTGGACGTAATAGAGGTTGAGGGAGTCGAGGCCGTGGATGATCCTCCAATCAAGAATTTCAATGGTCTCAAAATTGTGAATTTCAGAACTCTGCTCATACCAATTCTACTCCATCTCTAACTTCAGATATGTCTGAAATATTTTTCATAACTGTTAAGGTAAAGGTCATATTGCACGTATGTATCCATATTCTAGGATCAACAATGACAATAAAGTTTCTGGACCACCTGTTTTTAGGTTAGCAAGTACTTCATCTTCACAAAATTGATTAATGGATAGTGAAATCACACATCATCTTACAACCGATCTTGATAACTTGGGTATTCATCTGAATATCAAGGTCCTGAGGAAGTTACAATAGATAATGGTTCTAAATTTTCTAATTTTCATATTGGTAAAAGTTTAGTTGTTATATTTGATAAAATAATTAATCTTGATGATATTCTATATGATCCAATAACTACTTAGAATTTATTGTCTATTAGTTCTTTTGCTAAATCTAATCAAGTTTTAATTGAACTTTTTTCTTAATATTTTTTATTAAGGACTTAGCGACGAGGGACACATTGCACATAGAGCCGTTTGACGATGATGGATTATATTCTCTTTCTATGTTGAAGTCATCCATACTTGATTCGTATATCACATTTCTTGGGGGTTTGACGTGCTCATTTGGCTCATACATCTTTTTCAACAGTTCGTCAAGCATTGTCGTCTAGCGTTGTTGTCCCTTTATTCAAATCTTCTAATTTATGTTTTACATGTGCTGTTAGTAAGAGTCAGAAATTATTATTTTTGTCAGTCTAATTTTTAATCCTTCGGTCTTTTAGTTTTAGTTTGTTCGAATTTTTGGGGTTCTGCTCTAGTTATTTCTATTGAAGAATATCGATATTATGTGATTTTCTTTGATCACTTTAGCAGATATACATAAATTTACTTTCTTTATTTTAAATCTGAAGTCCTCTCAATATGTATGCAGTTTCATACAATTGTTGAAAAATAATTTGATCGTCCCACTAAAAAATTTCATGAAGATGGGGGGAGGAAGGAGGGGGAGAAAATATCAAGTCTAAATAAATTACTTGAAAGATAATAAAATTGTGCAGCATTTTTCATGTCCATATACCCCTGAACAAAATAGTTGTGCCAAAAAAAAAATATATCGTTGAAATTGGCCGAGCATTGCTACATCGTGCTAATGTCTCACATCAATTTTGAACAAATGCATTTGACATCATTGTGTATACTATCAATTATTTATCAACCTTACACTTGAGAAATAAAATTTTATTTCATGTGTTATTTAACACGAATTTAAATTACTCGTTCTTGCCTATTTTTTATTGTCTTTATTTTTGTGACTTAGTTCTTATACAAAGGATAAATTATCTCCTCGATTCAAATTGTATATATTCTTGAGCTATAGTAAGTTACACAAAAGGTACAAATACATTGATCCAATTTTTTTAAAATTTTACATTTTTCGTCATATCATCTTTGATGAAAATATTTTTCCTTTTATTTCACAGGATGTCGTGGTGCCTCCATCCATGACCATCCTTCCCGATACCTCCCAAGGAAAATCTCGAATTTGGATCCCAAATTGACGGGTTAGTGTGAGTTTATCCATGCAGTTATGCACTCTTTGAATAGAAATTCGTTTTCTGAAAGATCCTGACTTTCGTACTTTGGTGGGTTTATGCTCTACTCCGGGTAAAGATCCGCCCGATTTGAATTTGTACATATAGGACAAATGCTCCCATTACCATTTCTTTTTGTATTTTTTTTTTTTCAATTCATTTTATACAAGTATTTATTAGAGTGTTAAATCTGGATCTCTCAATGTTACTGTGCCTTTCAAGCCCTCTGTCTCTCCTATCACTATTCAACCAACAATGCCATAATTTTCAATATCGACGCACACTTTGAATCAGTCAAATCAACCTTCACCTTCTACATCCATAGAATTCTTGACAAATTACACATTCTCATCAGCTATTGATCCTATTCTTGGACACACACCTACTGTTGATCCGGCATTGCAATATGGAGTTTCTCATGGTGTAGACACTACTAAAAATAGCTCAAAAAGGGATGGATAAAAAAGCGACGGACAGCGTCGCTCTTGAAAAGCGACGGAAAAAGCGACGGAAAAAGCGACGTTGTCCGTCGCTTTTCTAATTTTTTTTAAATTATAATTATTTTTTATAAAATCGACGGACAACGTCTCTTTGTCCGTCGCTTTTTTTGGCGGATTTTTCCGCCAAAATTATTTATAATTAATTAATTTTTATTTTTATTTATAATTAATTAATAAGCGACGGACAGCGTCGCAATAATTAAAAAAAATAAAAATAATTTTAAAGAAAGCGACATTATCCGTCGCTTTATTTAAAATTTAATTTATATTAAAAAATAGAAAAGCGACGGACAACGTCATTTTTGTCCGTCGCTTTTCGGTCAATACGCGATCAACTCATTTAAAAAAGCGACGAACAAAAGTGATGGTGTCCGTCGCTTTTTAAAAAATAAAGTGACCCAGATCAGGTCACTCCTCCATTTTCATCTTCTCTCTTCTCTCTTCTCCACACCTCCACACCTCCACACACCTCCACACCACCATACCTCCTGCCGTCGCTGCCGTTGCTGCCGCCGCCGCCACCACCGCCTCTTTCTTCCTCCATCATTAATTTTTGGGTTAGAGTTTATTTAAAATTCAAGGTTAGGTTTTTTTACTTTTTTTTCAATTACATTGCATTTATTTTAGGTTAATGTTAGATTTAGAATATTGTTAGTTGTTATGTATATTAGAACTTGAATTAGTAGTATTTAAAATTTTAAGTTAGGGTTTATTTGATATTTTTTTTATTATTAGTTAGTTTGTTAGTTTCGAATCTTTAAATTATTTTTTGTCATTTATTTTAAGTTAGTGTTAGATTATGAACATTGCTAGTTGTGAATCTTGAATAATGGTTATGAACATTTTATAATTCATATAATTGAATTTGTGAACTTGAAATTGAAATTGAGAAGTTTGAACTTGAATTTGATTTTAGAATTTATGAGCATAGTAAATATCTTAGGCTCTTGATTTTAAGTATGAATTAGGTTCTTGAATTAAGTTCTTGAATTAGTTTTCAACTTAGGTTGTTGAATTAGGTTCTTGAATTTGATAGTGAAGTTGAAAATTTTGAATTAGTTTATATTGTTGGGTTATAATCTTGAATTGGTTTTCAACTTTAGGTTGTTGAGTTAGGTTCTTGAATTTGATAGTGAATTTGGAAATTTTGAATTAGTTTATATTGTTGAGTTATAATCTTGAATTAGTTTTCAACTTTAGGTTGTTGAATTAGGTTCTTGAATTTGATAGTGGAAGTTGGAAATTAATTTGAATTAGTTTATAATCTTGAATTAGTTTTCAACTTAGGTTGTTGAATTAAGTTTTGAATTTGATAGTGAAGTTGAAAATTTTGAATTAGTTTATATTGTTGGGTTATAATTTTGAATTAGTTTTCAACTTTAGGTTCTTGAATTTGATAGTGGAAGTTGGAAATTAATTTGAATTAGTTTATATTGTTGGGTTATAATCTTGAATTAGTTTTCAACTTTAGGTTGTTGAATTAGGTTGTTGAATTTGATAGTGAAGTTGAAAATTTTGAATTAGTTTATATTGTTGGGTTATAATCTTGAATTAGTTTTCAACTTTAGGTTGTTGAATTAGGTTCTTGAATTTGATAGTGAAGTTGGAAATTTTGAATTAGTTTATATTGTTGGGTTATAATCTTGAATTAGTTTTCAACTTTAGGTTGTTGAATTAGGTTCTTGAATTTGGTAGTGAAGTTGGAAATTTTGAATTAGTTTATATATATATTGTTGGGTTATAATCTTGAATTAGTTTTCAACTTAGGTTGTTGAATTAGGTTCTTGAATTTGATAGTGAAGTTGAAAATTTTGAATTAGTTTATATTGTTGGGTTATAATCTTGAATTAGTTTTCACCGTAAGTTGTTCAATTATGTTCTTGAATTTGATAGTGAAGTTAGAAATTTTGAAGTTTATATTGCTGGGTTATAATTTTGAATTAGTTTTCAACTTTAGGTTCTTGAATTTGATAGTGAAGTTGAAAATTTTGAATTAATTTATATTGTTGGGTTATAATCTTGAATTAGTTTTCAACTTTAGTTTATGTTATCGATAAGTGTAATTTATAATTGAATCATTATATTTTTGTAGATGGATCATCGTTTATGGATGTATGATATGTATTATAAAAATGGTGGTGCTATTAAATCTGAATATATTGAAGGAGTTAGAGGTTTTATCGAGCATGCAATGTCACTAGACAACTATCAAAGTTATGGTGTAGTTAGGTGTCCTTATAGTAAATATCGGTGCATGAAGTTTTTTAATCCAGATACAGTTATGGTTCATCTCTATCGTAATAGATTTAACCTAGATATTTTGTGTGGGTTGATCATGGTGAGAAAGATGAGTTGAATGGTGTATTTTATAATTCGTTGCCTATGAATGAATATAATAGAGTTGAACATGATAGGTCTCAAGATGATAGGGTTGAACACCATAGGGTGTATGAAATGGTTAATGATGCTTTCGGGGTTCAAGATGGGATGGAACCCGAACAGTATTTAGAAGAAGCTCCTAATGAAGAAGCAAAACGCTTCTATAAACAATTACAAGAGGGTAATCGTTCATTATGTGAAGAGAAACCCCATTCTGCTTTGTCAATTGCAGTTAGACTATTGAGTATCAAATCAGATTGGAGTGCTCCTCAAACTCTTATGGACTCTGTAGTTGATCTTGTGGGAGAAGTAGCTAATAATCCAGAGTTGAATATACCTAAGAATTTCTATGA
>QJPP01006201.1:0-15424 GCA_003996215.1 Jaltomata sinuosa | reverse complement strand
CCCCCTGCATCTTTGAGTGCAGATCCTAGCGTGGGCCATCGCCGTTAGATCGCTGTGATTAGTGCTTGGAGATCTGTTGGGGACTACTTCAGACTGAGGGTGAGCTCTTGGCGATCGGAGCTTAGCTTTAGTTTATCTTTTGCTTCATGTACTCTATTACCATTCAGAGACATCTGTATATATTGTTTTGGATCGTTTGCACTCCATGTATGTAGTTTTGGCTCTATACTATGATACCAGGTCTTGGGGTTTGGTTAGTTTCCGCATATGTATATATATATTCCTGTTATCTATTCTCTTCATCTTGTTCCCTCACTTTTGCTTATTAAACTACTCTCCCGCTTATTTGTTAGATAGTATCCCATTACTAACTGTCCTGGGCTACGGGAATTGGTTTGCCTACTGGGGGGTTATAGGTGCCATCATGACCGAGAAATCGGGTCGTGACACTTTAGGACTTGAAAATTACTTTATTCATAAAAATAAAGCAAATAAATAACTTTTATGAACAATGCTTTCAAAATAAATAATCTTTCAAATAGGTCCATGGGATAGGATAAACATGAACCACTAAACAATGATTACCAATGACATGAATTTTAATATTTTCAACAATAGAATCAACAACAAACAATGAGAGGTATAGAGAAATTGAAATAATAGGCCTTGGGTAATAACCTTACCTTTAATCTGGCTAAAAAGTGACTTCTAGATATAGGGCATGAGGAGGAACAAGGTTCCTCACTAGGGTAACCTCACATACCTCAAGCACTGCAAACTTTTGAAGAAGAACCTGCCAAATCTTATCTGGAGGCTTTAAGGACTAATTCCTTTAATAAATCCTAGGTTTTCGTTTCAAGAAACATGTTAGAACTTTCAGACTAGGGCTAGGAATTGTTAAATTAGCATAAGGAATAAAGGAGAAGACTTTCCTAGTCTTTGGAGATGAAACTCGTGGCCTAGGGTTGAGAGAACATGTTTGGATTTGAAAAATAATGAGAAAATGACTAAGGCCTCTATATATAGTCGTCCAAAATTAATCTAAAAGGAGAAAGGGAGATGACTCTAATTGTTGACCGAGGAAGGTACTAGATCGACTTCTAGTTGTAGCGGATCTTACTTACATCGGTTCTAGCGCACTAATTTTTAACGCCTGAACTATGATATTAAATAAGTCGATAAAGTATAAATCTCATTTTAAAAATTCGAAAGCGGTAAATGCGCAATATGTTACTCATCTTTAGGGTTTACGATTTGTTCTATGGTTCATTCTTCTGGTTTATGGACTATAGTCCGAACCATAGATCTCTTCTGAGAATTTTTAGAATTTTTGATCTGGCTTTTACATGTGGGACTACAGACCATTTTTTAAGATTACGGATCGTAGACCTGGCTGTAATCTCACTCTGAGATTTTGGCATCTCTCATATCATTTTCTATGATTGACAATCAAATGGTAGAATAAGGATTACGGACCATTCTATCACCTATTCTTTCAGTTGGAAATCTAATATCCCTCGGGTCTTTTTCTACAGTTGACAGTACAGACCATTCTTTGGGAAAATGAACTGTCTTATGTTCCATAGAAATCGGAGCGTTCATGCTCTTCAAAGGGCTTTCCATGATTCACTCTATGGATTGTAAAAGAGAATTGCAGTCTGTAAAAGTGATCGTAAATTCTAGGACAAGTCTACAACATACTAAGTATTGTCAAAATATTGGTTTAGAATATGAGGTATTAGAATATCTCCCTCTTGGGATTATTCGTCCTCAAATGAAGGTCAAACTAAAATAGAATGATAAAAGAAAGGCAATTCAACTATTCTTTTTGAACTGAACTTACTATCAAAGGCTGAACTGTACTAGTCTCAAGATCACACCCAATTATAGAAAGGCACAAGGCACGATAATAAATGCAAAAACTAAAACACTCAACCATAATGCATAGGTGTTGAATCTGAAATAAGAGAAGGATCATTACCTTCGGTATCTTCTTCCTAAGGAGTAAACAAATGTGGGTACCTAACTTTCATATCCTCTTCATCCTCCCAGGTAGCCTCCTCAACAAGATAATTTCTCCACTAAACCTTTACTGGGCTATCTCTTTGGTCCTCAGCTTGCAAACTTGATGATCAAAACTCTTAAGTGGAACTTCTTCATAAGACAAGTTATCCTTCACCTCAACATTTTCCATAGGCATAATGAGTGAAGGGTCACCCACACACTTCTTAAGCATAGAGATGTGGAATACTGGCTGCTAACTCTACCAGTAGCTCTGACTCATATGTCACATTATCAACCCTTTTCTAAATCAAATATGGGCTAACATAACAGGGACTAAGCTTCCCTTTCTTGCCAAACCTCGTAACACCCTTAATGGATGAAACCTTTAAGTACACCCAATCAGCAACTTCAAACTCTAGATCTTTTTGCCTTACATCAGAATAGGACTTCTGGAGGCTCTACGCAATCCTCAACCTTTCTTGAATAGTCTTAACTTTCTCTATAGCCTGGTGACCTGTCACGCCCCGAGCCTATACCCTAGACGTAACACCAGACCTGAGATCACAAGTGATCCCAAGATAACCCTTCTTGCTGGCATAATTCATGAGCAACTAAATAGAAATAGATAAACTGAAAAATATTAAGCGAAAGCTGAAACATATGATGGGCTCTTGAAGAGTGTTGTAATAAACTGAAGATTTATAAACTGAAATACAACTCATTTAAAAAATATGATACAACTAACTGACCCACTGTCTATAAAGCTTCTACTAACACTGACTATGGTCAGTTGGGACATGACCCCCAACTATCTCTAATCAATGTATAACAACTGAAATAACTACTATAACTACCAACTAACTAGAGTTCCCGACAAAAGAGAACTCACTCCTTGCTGACTGGAAGCTGCGAGCTATCTGACCATGATCCTGGGAGCTAGCACTAAAACCTGCATCATCAAAAGGATGCAACACAAAAAGGTATGTGATCAGTACTTTGAATGTACTGAGCATGTGAGATAATGCACTAACTTTGAAAACATGTATACACTAGAAACATAACTGAAAGTTGGACTAAGTATGGATATTTGAGGATGCCTAAGTCAATGCTGTAAAACATGGGCTCTTTTTCTGAAGAATATCTAATGTTTCTGAGTTTTAAACTATGAGATACATAGACTATGAGATAACTAAGCATGCTGAAAATATTGATGAGCTGTTTAAAAACTATAAATTGAATATGTCGTACTCATGCTCAACATAATATGCACAAAATCTGAAGTGTAAGGATATTCTGGAAAATGTAATTTAAAAGCTGTAAAACTGAACTGAGGGCCTAACACACAACTACTGAGTCTAATTATGTGGGAGAGTCTGTTAACCGACATAAACCACGTGAGCTAAATGCGGAGTTCGATGTATACGCCCCATCGAGAGGACACAATATACCTTGCCAGGGTATAGAGGCATGACTGGCGTGATCACTAGTTCTAATGCCCAATTGAGAGGCTAAATAACCTATAGTGGCACGTAGTTCTGGGACTTATGGGTACGCTGAATCCTAGTCTAACTCAGTGCTAAATACTACTACCAAACTGAATACTGATAGCTCATTTAAAACTAAAGTTCTAGAATGTTGTGTCAGAACCTAATTAATTTGGATTATTTTTGAAAGACTGTATTACTGTAAACTATTCATAAAGCATGTGGACATATCTAGATGTCATACTAATCATGAAACTTACTAAATTATTAATTATTGATGGCATATCTGAAAGTCTATATTTAAAAATATATTCTTGTAAAATATACTAAAAGTAAGCTGAAGCCTGCTAAATCATGAGAAGTTTTAAAGAAAACCTATAGACTGAAAATTGGAAAATTTCATGCTTAAAAACTGACCACTAGTAGACTAGGCTGAATTCTGAAGAAAAGCTATTTCATGTGAAAACACTATAATTTCATGCCAAGTTTCTTGAAAAGAAAGCTAATTCATGCAGAAGATACTGTAAATCCAGGCTATGTCTGTTTCATCTGAATTCTAGGAATTTTAAGAAAATATCTTTAAAACTTCATGAAATATCACTTAAACATGTACGGGAAATATACAGTATCATAAGAAATTCAATTCTGTAAAACATGCATAGTTGGGTATGAACCCTAGAATCATAATTTATAGAAATAATAACTGAAAACTGATCTTTGGGCATGAGGGTAAAAGAAGATCCTCATTGAATATCCATATACCTGATTACTGAAGAATTTCTAGGGCTGGAACTGGGGCATAAAAACTCGGAGAAGAAATCTGAAGGAAAACCCTTGAGAGACTTTCTTGCTTGAGCTTCTATGCTCTTGCTTGCTTGAAACCCTAGGTGTGTTGCCTTAGAGTTTTGAGAAAATATTTCTAGAGATTGATCGATGTTTTCCAAGGAATAACCCTCTTTGGGTGCTTAAAAGACGTGTGGAAAGACCTGAGGTAAGGAAAAGATTAAACTACCCCCAACTTAAATGCTGAAAAAAGTGTAGAAAAGTCATCGAACGGGGCATTCCACGGGCCATCGTGTCCCCCACAAGCCGTTGAACCCAACCGTGGGATTCATGGGGGTCAAACAAGCTTACTGTTTGGTTCCCATGCCCTGCCACCATGGGCCATCGTGGCAGACGTCCGTCAAAATTTGCCACGCCCGTCGGAATTTTGACAGCTGATAGTGCTTCACTAAAATGCCCATAACTTTTTACTCCGGACTCGTATTAATGAGAGATCGGTGGAGTTGAAAAGATAATTCAAATACCTTTAATTTGGTGGGTACTAGGCTACTTAACTCTTTATATACTAGGATAAATAGGTATCTAAAGTTGATCCTAGTTAGAACTTATATGAAAACTTAGTCGGTAGAAAGACTTTCAACTTAACTTTGAGCTAGAGGTTCCTTATGACTTTAATTCATATCTAATACACCAATAAAACTTAAGAATTGATCTTAATACTTATTTTCATAAAAAAATCATCGGTTTTGATCTAACCATATATGAAAAATGGTTCAAATGTTAGCGTAGAATTTTTGGGGTGTTACATGAACTAAGTATGGCCCTATAAATTCTACTTTACTAAATTCAAACCAACCAATCAGTAATCTACACCTTCTCCCACAAAGAGCCTCAATGGAGCCATCTGAATACTGGAGTGATAACTGTTATTGTATGCAAACTCTATGAGAGACAAATAATCATTCCAATTTCCTTTAAAATCTATAACACAAGACCTTGGCATATCCTCAAGATTCTAAATAGTACACTCTGCTTGGCTGTCGGTCTGCAGATGAAAAGAAGTACTAAGGCTTACCCTCGTACCTAAACATTTCTGAAAGTACTTCTAAAATTGGGCGGTGAACTGAGCATCCCTGTCTGAAATAATGGACAATGGAACTCCATATAGTTTGACTATTTCACGAATGTACAACTTTGCGTAGTCCACTACGGAGTCTATAGTCTTCACTGGCAAAAAGTGCATTGACTTGGTCATTCAGTCTACAACTACCCATATCGAGTCATGCTGTCATCGATCATGATAGACATGTGATAGAATTCATATTGATCATCTCCCACTTTTACTCAGGAAGAGTTATATTTTGAGTCATGCCACCTGTCCTTTGGTGTTCAACCTTAACCAACTGACAATTTGGACACGTAGCAACAAAATTAACGATGTTCCTCTGCATACAACTCCACCAATTAACTTCTCTCAGGTTATGGTACATTTTTGGGGAGTCTGGGTGAATCAAATATTTGGAACCATGCGCTTCTGCCATAATTCTATCTCTAAGACCATCCACATCGGGAATACGCAACCTACCTTGATACCTTAAAATACTATCTCCCTCTTATTTGAAAACCATCACCTTTTGCTTGTGGACTTCTTTCTTTAGCTGGAGCAAGATGTGGATATTGTGTTTTTCCTTGACTTCTACCACTGGAGATTATTCAGCTCCATTCTGAACAAGTATACCACCATCATCAAAGTCTAATATACACACTCTCAAACATGCAAGTCTATGCATATCCTTTAGCAATTCTTTCTTTCCTTCTTCTACATGAGCAGTACGCTCCATAGACAACCTACTAAGAGCATAAACAACCACATTAGCCTTACTGAGATGGTAGAGAATACTCATATCATAATCCTTAAGAAATTTGAGCCACCTCATCTGCTTGTGATTTAGCTCTTTCTGGCTGAAAACATACTGAAGGATCTTATAATCTGTGAACACATTGACATGCACACCATAGAGATAATGATGCCATATTTTCAATGAGAATAACACTGCTGCCAACTCAAGGTCATGAGTTGGATTCTTCTCATGATTCTTAAGTTGTCTGGAAGCATAAGTTATAACCTTGCCTATTTGCATCAAAACACAACCAATACTCACTCTGATGCATCATAATACACCATAAAACTATCAGTTCCCTTTGGTAGGATCAACACTGGAGAAGTAGTCAAACGAGTTTTTCAATTCCTGAAAGCTTTTCTCATAAGCTTCATACCATTGAAACTTAACCTTCTTTTGGGTCAACTTAGTCAAAGGAGCAGTTGTCACACCCCAAAAATTCTAAGTTAAGACCCAAACTATTTCCATGAGTGTAATAATCATTTTCCTAGTGTGGTGAGTGCTTGGGATGCGAAGCATGTTCATAAAAAACTCCTATCATCACGTTAAGTTGAAAGCATCCCTATTGATTAAGTTCTAACTTAAGATTCAACTAGGGTCTACTTCAAATGATCATAGCTCTTAGAATATGAAGTGTTAGGTAGCCTAGTACCCACCAAATTAAAGATCTTCGAGTCTTTTTTTCAACACCACCAACAGTGTATTAATGTGAGTCTAGAGTAAAAAATTGTGACCATTTTAGTTTTCACTAACAGTCTGGAAATCAAGTGCGAAACCGCATGCGAGCTGCGGATGCCCATATATGATCGCATGTCCAAACACAAGTAGGGGAAAATTGGCCAACTTTCTGAAAGAAGGTGCAAACCGCCTGCATTTCACAGGTCCTCACATGAGGCCGCATGTTCAATCGCAGATGGGCCAATGGGGACCTTTTTAAGTCAGTTTTAATCCATTTTTTTCATTCTTTGGCCATTCTTTTAAACCTAGAATGTGTTTTCTCTTCTCCTATCCTCCCCTTTCATCAAGGTAAGTCCTTCTCTAAGGATTTCAAGTTTTCCAAATCAAATTCCATTATCAAATTTCAAATTATTGATAGAAATCTTAACCCTTGACCATAGGGTTTCAAGAACTTCAAGAAGAGATTTCTTGATCATTCTTCATCCAAGTTAGGGTTCTTCAAATATAGGCTCCAAATCTAAATATTTCATCAAGGGTCTTGCTTTAAGGTATG
This sequence comes from Jaltomata sinuosa, assembly GCA_003996215.1. Lineage (NCBI taxonomy): Eukaryota > Viridiplantae > Streptophyta > Magnoliopsida > Solanales > Solanaceae > Jaltomata > Jaltomata sinuosa. The sequence goes on along the minus strand of QJPP01006201.1, from coordinate 8,021 downwards.
TGGAATTTTATCAATGGATTTTCTTTCACCCATTGAGTCCCAAAAATTAACTCAATTCCTTAGTTTAATTCATTCTTCGAAGCCTAGGGTTTCATAAATATTATGAATATCTTTGTACTTCAGTTTCTTATCATGAATGTACTTTGAATACATGTTTTCCTTAAAATTTAGTATCCTTGTGTACTTGAAATCCACGTACCCTCAATATATTAGATAATTTATTGTTTTGAACTTGTGTTAAGGAATTTCACATTCTATTTAGATTATAGAATTATCATGAGTAGTTGCATTCTTCAGAGATGGTGGATTATGAGCACCTAATAACTTAGGATTTCATGCATTGTTAGTCAGATGCTCCATCCCTCAGGGTTTATATGATTTAGAATGCTTCCAGATTAAGCATTTATGTTTCATTCTCAGAACATCAGTATTATTGAGCTATTCAGTATATCAGCTTATATTCAGTTGAGAGTAGTACCTAGCACCAAGTGGATGAAGGCTCACCCGTTAGTTAGGCTGAGACCTTTAGTAGAAGTCCCTAAGTCCAAAACTATGGTGCGACCGTAGGTTCTAAAGGATCACCCGTCAGACCAGGCTTGATACCTTAATCTATTTGGACATCAATTTAGTGGATCTACGTCAGTCAGTGTTCGTACCCTTGGCAAGGTACGTAACACTCTTCTAGCTGGGGTTACAGGTTGAGCCTTGGTTAGCTCAGGTTAGGGTATATCAGTTAATAGTAGCTCCTATAGTTCAGACTCGGATATTGCATGACCTTGTATACAACTTATTCAACATATTATGGTTCAGTTACACATTTACTTATGTTAGTAATTGCATCAGTTTATATGCCTCAGTCCTATGTTCAATTTATCCTCTCATGTTTAGCATACATAGAATAGTGCATATCTCACATGCTCAGTACATTCAAAGTATTGATCGCATTCTTTCTTTTATGCTATATTGTTTTATAATATAGATTCAGATATTCAACATCCAGCTCATGGTTAGCATGATCCTCTATCATCTCAGCATAAGAGTTTGGTGAGTCCTCATATTTTGAAGACAAGACTTATGTTTACTTTCTTATTTCAGTCATTCAGTTTTCAGACAGTTAAAGTTAGCTAGGAGCTTGTCCCAGCAACTCATCTTAGTAGAGGCTTGATATGAGGTCAAAAGTACAGACAGACAGTAGATGTTCAATTTTATGTTATGTTAGTTAATTTTTGTCTTGATTCAAATATTGACATTTTGTTTGATTATTCTTATATCATTCAGACTTTAGCTTCTGCACAGTTTTATACAGTATTCTTAGTGTCATGCTAGGTCATAGGTTAGTTTGAGATTACTTATAGTAAGCACCATGTTATGACTAGGGGGAGGTCTCGGGTCGTGGAAGCATCAGTAAATGAAAACACTTCTACAAACCTTTTGTAATAGCTAATCAAACTCAAAAAACTCCTAATATCTGTCGGGGTTGTGGGTCTAGTCCAATTCTTTATAGCCTCAATAGAATTCAGACTTAAAAAACTTGGCATAAAACTTGCGGTCCTTAAGCATCTCAAGAATAATTTTGAGGTGATTAGCATGGTCCTCCTCACTATAGGAGTAGATTAGGATATCATCAATGAATACTATCACAAACATATCAAGATACTACTTAAACACTATATTCATGAAGTTCATGAATGTTGCAGGAGCATTAGTAAAATTGAAGGACATGACAAGAAACTCGAAGTGACCATAACAGGTCCTGAAGGTTGTCTTAGGAATATCACTTTCTCTAACTTTTTTTTGGTTGAAAATGATATTATATATATAAATATTGCACAAAATAGATAGTATGGCTCCCTTAGCTAAGATCAACAACAAAAGAATAGTTTGGGTCCAGCCCAAAATTTGTAGCATTACACAGATTGATTATTCTTTTTGAAATAGTTCATAATATGTTTGCCCACACAACTTCACAAGAAAACATCAAAGTAACTATAAAAACTATCGTCATGTCCAGGATTTCCATTTTTGCTCCTTCTTTGGAAAAAGCATCTTCCACCCTATTCTGTTATCTATAGCTATGCTGCACCATTGGCCTTCCCAACCTTCTTAGCCTTGACCTGCAATAATTAATAATAGCATCATAATGAAGGTTCCCATGTTTGAGCATTGAGATAACTTCTTTAGAATCAATGTTGATTTCTATGAGAAGAAGATTATGGTCCTCAACTATTCTAAGACCTTCATGGAGGGCTAGCAGCTCTATATGGTTATTAGTGGCTAATTTAAAACCTCTAGTGTAGCCAAGAACCCAGTCACCATTCTCCTTTCTAATAACTCCTTCTATGCCCCCCTCCTAGGATTTCCAAGGCTAGAGCCATCAGAGTTGAGCTTGAAGGACCCTCTTAGAGGAGGGATCCATTTAATATCGATAACATTAGGGGATTGGTGTTTCTCCCACTCTTGTGAAAGAATTCAATAACTTCTCAATAGGCTTGATCGTAGGAGGGAGAGTCATTTTTTTGGTTAAATAGGTTATTATTTTTGTTCTTCCAAATGGTCCACATGCAGTAAGGAAGGAGGCCTTTCCAGGTAATATTTCTATCAAAAACCTTATCTTTTAGGTCTTTCTAAGTAATGGACCAGTTCCCAGGAAAGAAGCTGCTACTGGTTAGGGCAAGAGAGTTATTGTTCTTGTTGATGATAGTAGCCCAGAACTCCTTTGCATGGTGGAAATCATAGAAGATGTGATTAGCATCTTCCAGCCGATGGGTGCATGACATGCAATAATGGTTTATGTTGATACCCCTACTATAAAGGGTGACACTAGTGGGGAGGTTGTTATGATGGAGAAGCCAAATAAAATACTTGATTTTTTGGAGGAATGGTTAACTTCCAGATCCAATTGAAGTTTCCTTCATTAACTCTAATTTAAGTGAGGTTCTCCTTGTCAATTAGTCTATAATCACCCTTGCTAGTGAAAAGCCCATTTTTATTAAGCTTTCAGATAATGGAATCTCTAACTTGGTTGGCATTGAGGAAGAACATGCTTCTGATCTGAAGGGAAATGTTGGGAGGGATTTCTATAGAAAGGTTATTGAAGCTCCAGTTATTACCATCCTAGAACTCAGAAAGCTTGGTGAGGTATTGGTTAGATTGCATAAGGCCTTGGATAACCTAATTGAGAGGTTTCATGTTAGAGAGCCATCTGTCCAACCAAAAGTTGACTTTTTTCCCTCATGGACAATCCATTGAAAGGCTATCTTACAGAAGGCCCAGTCCTTATGGATCTTCTTCCAGATTCTAGAGTGGATGGGTTTGCTTTGGATACTACCCTAGTAGTATTTAGCATAGAGAACCCTATCCCAGATGGAGTTAGGATTTATGGCAAATCTCTAGACAAAGCTAGTCAGCATGGTGTCATTTTGGTAGCAGCCTTTTATAACCCCAAACCTCCTTCAATCTTAGTCTTAGTTATGGTTTTCCACCCCACAAGATGCATTTCCCTTTTCTCATTGGTGGTTACCCAAATTAAGTTCCTTTGGGTTCTATCAATAAGCTTATGGATTTTTCTAGGAAGAGAAATATACTGTATCACATGATTGGGGATGCTGCTAAGAGAAGCTTTGGCCAGGGTGGTTCTCCCAGCCATGTTTAAGAATTTTTTTTTCCAGCCAACTAACTTAGAATTGAGGTTGTCTAGAATGAATTGGAAATCAAAGTTGGAAGGTCTCTGGTGAAAGATGGGGAATCCTAGATATTTTTCAAAGGTTACCTTAGCATTGATGGACAAAAGTTGGGCACATGAGTCCCTATCATCAGGCTTACAATTGTTAGAGAAAATGACCTTAGATTAAATAGTATTGATCTTTTACCCTAAGTGGTAGCTGAAACAGGTTAAGGTTTCAATGATGCTAGAGTAGTTTTTGCTGTCAGCTCTAGCAAAGAGAGTAAGTTCATCAGCTATAGTTTCCAGTTAAGGAATGTTTACCTCATGGTCTATCTTTCTTGATAGGAACTCCATAGATAATATGAAGATATAGTGGGATATAGGGTCTCCCTGTTTACTGCCCCTAGAAGGCTTAAAACTGTTGGTCTTGCAATCATTTACAAGAATGGAGATACTAGTAGAAGAGATACAAAACATGATAAGGTTGTTGAGACTTCTAGGAAAGTTGAAGAAGAATAGGGTTTGTCTGATAAAAGACCATTCAAGCCTATCAAAGGCTTTGTCAAGGTCAATTTTCAGATCATGTTGGCCTTCTTCCCTTTCATCTTGGTAAAGTGAGAGATATACACTTACACGATGATAGCATTATCAGAGGCTTTTCTATTGGAGAGGAAACTAGCCTGGCTCTGCCCAATGATGTTAACTAAGTGAGTTTTGATTCTCCTGATAATGATCTCAGTAATAATCTTGTATTGGGTGTTACATAGGTCAATGGGTCTGAAGTTCCTTAGGTAAGTGGCATTGGAACATTTAGGGATAAGACAAATGTGGGTAGATTTCACACATTCCTCCATTTTCATAAAGTGAAAATGTTTTATTACAGAAAGCAATCAAGGCAGGGCTAGTGACATCCCAATACCTTTGGTAAAGCATTGGATGGATGCCATCAGGTCTTGGAGCTTTATAGGGCTTGAAGGAGAAGACAACTTTTTTGACTTAGGAGAGGGGTTGGCCTGAAGAATAATGTGGTCCTCACTACTGATGGAACCAAAGGCAGAGGGGCTGGCTTAGCATTTGGATTTAGAGGAGCTATAATCAGCGGAGAAAAGATGAAAGTAGAAGTTTAGAATTGTGTCCTTAATGTCTTTTTGGGAGTACACCTAATTTTCTAAGTCAACTTTGAGGGCATTAATTTTGTTTCTTCTTCTTCTGTTGAGGATGGAGGTGTGGAAGAAGCTGGTGTTAGAATCACCCTCAACAAGCTAGTTAATCCTAGATTTAAGTCACTAGAATTTATTTTCTTGTTTCAGGATAGCACTGAACTCTTGAATTAGATTGAACTCAAGATCATGAAGGAAGGGACTGCGAGGATAGTTAAAGGATTTTTGGATCCTAGCAAGTCTGGCTAAGATATTTTTTTTCTTGTTGAATATATTTCCAAAAACATTGTTATTCTAGACTTTAATGTTGGATTTAAAGATGGAGGTAGCCTCAGTGAGGGAGAGATTATGTAATGACTCTTCCGGTCATTTTCACGTATACGTTTTCCTTGTACCGTTAGAGCTTGTTTGTAGCGGCCCCAAGTCATTTAAGGCTTGTCGGGACCGGTATTTCGGTGCAAGGTCCATTTGTTTGGTCGTATGATAAGTTTTGAAGTCAAGCAAGTCGGCAAAAGTTATCGTAAGTTTCTTTAATAAATTTTCTGAACTTTTGGTAAAATGTCATAGAGCTTTTCTCTCAATATATAAAGAGTTAGAAGTCCCCCGAAATACCAAATCGAAGGTCTACGAGTCTAGTTTCCAACGCACACAACCTCACATCCAACTGATCTTGGAGTAAAAAGTTATGACTGTTTTACCATGGACTATCTAGCAGAAACCGGGTCGCGAACCGGGTCGCGAATCAGGTCGGGTCAAAATCGATTTAAAGCCTCAACTTCACGTTTTAAAACGCCTTTTCAGTTCTGAAACAGTGAGAAAACATAAGAGAGGGTTCCAAGAGAGTTCATTAGTATCAAAATCGTGCGATGGTGAATTGCGAACCTAAATTTAAGAATTTTATTAGCATCGCGCGTATATTTGAAAATATTTTATTTTAAAGTTATATTTTTTATTACTTTTTTTAAAAGTATTTTAAAGGTCTATGAAAAATACTTTTACCATGATATAATTGTGTATGTACTTATTTTATAAGGTTTGTATACATTGTAATATTTTAACGGAGATAGTAAATTTAGTTATGTTAAAAATTATTATTATAATATAGTAGATTTTAGTTGAAATAATTTTCTATGAATTATGATATATTCAAAAAGTTATATTTATTTTACCACGAACCTTTGCAATACCCAAAATTAAGTGGAGAAGGAAATTTAGTGAAGTGGCACCACCACTTCCACGTGGAAGTGGTGGAGAAGTACACAGCAAAAATTGCCACTAAGCTTTTCATCTAATGGCCACCTCAAAGTAGTAGTAATTATAATTATTAAATCAAGTGCTTCATTAATTTATATATGCAGATTGGGTAACTTTTCATACAAACACATTTGTACAAACTCAGCAACCTTTTCCAACTATTTGATTCCAATTTAAATAGGTTGTGTGTTGTACGTATGTATATATGTATTACGCTAATAAGGGAGTTTGCACAAAAAATATTTTAACGCTATATTTGATTACCGAAAGGAAAATTGATTATCTATGTCAAGTTATTCAAGCCTAAGTTCGAGTTTGATTTCGTTTTGGAGCTTTTCAAAGCGGTTCGGGCTTGGACATTGTCATCCTAGCAGCTTGTCGTCGGATGACAGGTATGTTATGGTTTAAAATCCCTAGACTTAGCATATATCGGATAAAATTGTACTAGCTGGCATCCTTGGGTTGGATTATTAGGTTGGTACCACAGACCTCGATCGCTTTATTCATGTCCGCCTACTTTTGTTCCTCCGTTGCTTGTAGTACTTGCCGATATATTCTATTTACCCTTGTGGTCCTGTGAGGCCTTGTTGACTCTGGAACATAGAAGGTGGGATTTTGGGAATGTCCGCGAGTCCCGAGCATAGAATTATCCTTCTAGGCTGGTTATGCTTGCTGAGTAGCTATGGGCCTGTGCAGGGTCGATAGGTTGATTGTGAGCTGCTGGATAGCTATTGTGTTTGATCATACCATTTTCATGCATTTAAAGAGGTTTTATCCATGTTTTACTACGGTTTGGCTTCGGGCCTACTGGCATTATTTTCTAAACCTTGCATGGCCCCGGAGGCCTGTTTTTTATGGAAATAATTTGGAAATGGTTTGATTTAACTTGTGAATATTCCTGGGTAAAAGAAAGTAAAATTATGTTTTAAATCACCAGTTTTACGATTAACGCTAGACTCGGCAGGGCCGGGGTGCTAGTTGAGTTTTCTTGCTACTTGAGATAATTTTAGCCTCGGTCGGACCGAGCACCTGAGACGACTTTCTACTGTTTAGACCTGGTTATGCCCGGGCACCCTTGGAGGGGTTTTTGGGATATTTTCCTACTACTTTAGTCCTGGACAGGGTCTGGGCATGCATATTAGAGACTGGGTCTCTATCTTGAACCCGGACTTGCTCCCGGACGACATGTTTTGATACTGAGTTTTAGTATGGGGTAAGGGACCTCCATGGACCTTGCCATCTGAGCCTGGGGCTTCGGGCTGCGTGTGACGGAGGAAGGGTATACGGCGGAGTAGAGGTATACGGGCAGTGTCCTTCTATTGAACCTACCTGCTGGGGCGGATCGGCACCGGGGGAGGTACATACAGAGATACCATTTCACTTGAGATATTCATGCATCATATCATTCATTGTTTGAGGCTCCACCCTTGTTTGTTGTTTGTTGATTGTACGCTCCGGTAGTATGGGATGCCGGAGGGTTTGTTTTCACTTGTTTGTGTTCCTCGGTTGTATGGGCGGCCGGGGGACTGTAGGTAGACTCTTGCTATTTACTTGTAGAATTGTCCCCTGTTACGGTTAATTATGAAATTGGTTACTGCTAGACTGTTAGTTGCTGGATTTGGGATTGATATGATTAGTTAGGCTTGATTTATGTCTCTAAGCATGCCTATCATTACTCTTTCTCTCTTCTTCTTACACTTGAGGTTACCGGTATACCGTCCATTCTGTAAACTTATTATGTATACACTGTTATTGCAAGGACCTCAGGTGCGTTGTTTCTTACTTTCACCTGTGCCTATGGTGTATATATTTTGCTTGCTGGCCTCACATGTGGTTCTGTTGACTTCCCTCTGGGCTAGTTCCTGTGTACCTTTTGTTGATTTCTGTGACTACTTGCTTCTATTATGTCTGTTACTATGCTTTTATCTTATATGTGCCCAGTC
>QJPP01006200.1:0-29720 GCA_003996215.1 Jaltomata sinuosa | reverse complement strand
ACCGTATTCCCCGGCAACGGCGCCACTTTTTGATAAACGCTCAAACTACACCTCAAATTAACGAGGCGTAAGCGATCGTTGTCAAGTAAAGAACCCAACAAGGTTGGGGTCGAATCCCACAGAGAATATGGTGAAGATTAAGACTTTAGTGAAGTACGTGACTAATGGTCAATAGTTTCCGGTAAGTAAAAGGGGGGGTTTTGAAATCAACCGTAAACAAAAGCAACAATAAGGTAAAAGAAATAATCAGTAGGAGAGAAGGAACTAGGGACGTGTTCACCATGGCGTTGTAACATTGTCGATTCTAGGCTTAACCGGGTTCTTTCTATATGCGTGTCACGATGTGATTGCGTCAATTGTATCGTCTAAACGTCTCTCGACCAAATAAACAAATTTCCTTTTCTATTCTCTCGACCTCGAAAAGATGTGCTTTTAGCTTTCAATCCTAACATCAAGTAGCTTAATCCAGTTACGGCATTAATCATTAGACGAGAGTTGGTAGTCTCGAATCCTTGTTGTTAATCAAGTTTCCCGGTTTTAATCTCTTTACTCAAGCAAATTAAACCTAGGCATGTTCTAATGTTTGCAACCACTAGAAAACGTGACATAATGTATGATTAACAACGTGACAATACATAAATCGAACCCAACGCTACCCGGAATCTATATTGCTACGTTTGCCATGGCTCCCACAACCCTAGTTGCGGGAGTTTTAGTTACTCATGCTCGAAGAAGAAAAGAAGTAATTCATGATAAAGGAAAGAAGATTCTTACAATATGATGAAAATACTCTTCAATAATCCAAGAACAAGAACAACCAAGAACTCAAGAACACGAATTCAAGAATCCGAAAACGTGTTGTTGCTCTCAAAAAACGACTAAAAACTATTCTAAAACTATTGGGTGAACTCCAATAACATAAACCTAACATAGGGTATTTATAGGAGTAGTAGAAACCAAATCCAAAACGGGCTAGGAATCCCCAAAACGCGGGTCGCCGACCAGTGCTACTGCCTTAGCGTGACGGCCAGGCTTGACGGACCGTCAGGGCAGTGACGGACCGTCGCCTGGGCCGTCACTGCTAGGCAGCAACACTGCCTTAAGTTGACGGTCCCAGTGACGGACCGTCAGCCTTGTGACGGGCCGTCACTCCGGCCGTCACTCTTAGGCAGAATGTTGTTTTTCGCGTATTTTCTTCCGTTTCCGTGTTTGTTTCCATTTCCTACAAATACAACATAAAAACATCAAAAACAACAATGGTTGCTTGAAAACGTACGATTGTTCTTAGTAAAAAGGAGTCGAAAGTGACGTAAATTAGTTGCAAGGATCCAAACATGTCATTCCGATATGATAGAACATTATGCATACACACACGCAGCTATCCCAACAATCAATAGACAATATAGACATCTTGGTGCCCTCACCACAAAGAAATCCCACACACAAGATTTGGGACTAGGTAAGCGCTCACACTCACAAATGATTTCAAACAATGCACATGCAATACCATAGGCTTGCCCTTACTATTCTATTTCGGTTCTTCAGAAAGCCGCTCAGGATCACTACAGGACTTGTTTAGGCTTGTAATGAGGCTTCAGGTGCAGGTAGGATACATTTAGGGGTTAGTGACTAAGCCCTCCTTGGAACCACCGACATCTTATTTCCACTTTACTTACACTTACTTTCGTCCATCCTTATTCACCTTTTATTTCCTTGATTCTAGCTACAGGTGCGGCCTCTTGAAAATTCTTTTTGTTTCTTTTTTTTGATCTTTTTCATCTTTCTTTATTTTTTTCTTTTCTTTTCTTAGGCGCACACCCGGATTTTCATTCTATTCAAAAACCAATCTTCTCCATCATCTTTTTCTTATCATTCACCTCTGTAGTAGCCACCCCCAACTTAGGCTGATTGCCTGCGTTGAGGTGCACAATGTCCAAGCAGGACCAGGGCCAAAACAGGGTTTACCTCTATAGTAGCCACCCTCAACTTAGGCTGATTGCCTGCGTTGAGGTGCACGATGTCCAAGGAAGGACCAGGGCCAAATAGGGATTCAAAGTTAAACGGGAATGGTGACAGGTTATTGAAAGAATAAGGTCAATTATGGCTCAAACAGGGATCAAGGGATTATTTATATTTGGACGGTCTTATAGGTTAAGTGGACTGCACACAAAAAGGGCCTGTGATCCTTTCCTAAGCAAACAAACTTCAAACTTAACAAAATAGACCGGGCAAGTTCTAGATGCATGCACAGAGTAAGAATTTATGACAATAATCTCACACGCTCTTGGCACCAAGAAACTATATCGCTATCAACTATCAACAACCGCTTGGCTTAAGCATACTCGTTCTAATCATAATCACACAATGACATTCAAGGATCCAGACAGTCAATCGTTTCAACATAAGTGCAAAACCAGAAAATTTTTAAAGGGGCGCTACTTTGATAAGAAATCGCATGCTTTGCTATAGACACTAAAAAAATTTAAAATAAACAACCTAAACATGCCGGTTCTACTAGATAGCACACCGGAGGGAAAAGAAACACGGCAACAGAAACCCTCGGTGGTGACTCAACAATTTATGGGTTGCCTCCCATACAGCGCCTAATTTAACGTCGTGGCACGACGCGGGTGTCTTGATTACTCAGACTTCATCAAGACACCCCAGACTTAATCAAAAGCGGGAAAGTATGACTAAGAGTCAAATAAACACACCAGACTTAATCAAAAACCGTATTCCCCGGCAACGGCGCCACTTTTTGATAACGCTCAAACTACACTTCTAATTAAAGAAGCGTAAGCGATCGTTGTCAAGTAAAGAACCCAAACAAAGGTTGGGGTCAAATCCCACAGAGAATATGGTGAAGATTAAGACTTTAGTGAATTATGTGACTAGTTGTCAATCGTTTCCAATAAATAAAAAGGGGGGTTTTGAAATCAACGTGAACAAAAGCAACAATAATGTAAGAGAATAATCAGTAGGAGAGAATGAACTAGGGAAGTGTTCACCATGGCGTTGTAACAATGTCGATTCTAGGCTTAACCGGGTTCTTTCTATATGCTTGTCACGATGTGATTGCGTCTATTGTATCGTCTAAACGTCTCTCGACCGAATAAACAAATTTCCTTTTTTCTTCTCTCGATCTCAAAAAGATGTGCTTTTTAGCTTTCAATCCTAACATCAAGTAGATTAATCCAGTTACGACATTAATCTTTAAGACGAGAGTTGGTAGTCTCGAATCCTTGTTGTTAATCAAGTTTCCCGGTTTTAATCTCTTTCTCAAGCAAATTAAACCTAGGCATGTTCTAATGTTTGCAATCCACTAGAAAACGTGACATAATGTATGATTAACAACGTGACAATACATAAAACGAACCCAACGCTACCTGGAATCTATATTGCTACGTTTGCCATGGCTCCCACAACCCTAGTTGCGGGAGTTTTAGTTAATCATGCTCGAAGAAGAAAAGAAGTAATTCATTATAAAGGAAAGAAGATTCTTACAATATGATGAAAATACTCTTCAATAATCCAAGAACAAGAACAACCAAGAACTCAAGAACACGAATTCAAGAATCCGAAAACGTGTTGTTGCTCTCAAAAAATGACTAAAAACTATTCTAAAACTATTGGGTGAACTCTATAACATAAACCTAACATAGGGTATTTATAGGAGTAGTAGAAACCAAATCCAAAACGGGCTAGGAATCCCCAAAACGCGGGTCGCCGACCAGTGCTACTGCCTTAGCGTGACGGCCAGGCTTGACGGACCGTCAGGACAGTGACGGACCGTCGCCTGGGCCGTCACTGCTTGGCAGCAACACTGCCTTAAGTTGACGGTCCCAGTGACGGACCGTCAGCCTTGTGACGGGCCGTCACTCAGGCCGTCACTCTTAGGCAGAATGTTGTTTTTCGCGTATTTTCTTCCGTTTCCGTGTTTGTTTCCATTTCCTACAAATACAACATAAAAACATCAAAAACAACAATGGTTGCTTGAAAACGTACGATTGTTCTTAGTAAAAAGGAGTCAAAAGTGACGTAAATTAGCGTCACATCAGTGACCAACGAGACAAAACAGACTCGAGAACCAACCCGGACCTGGTGTCACTAGTACAAGAGCGACTAAAGTAAAGAGTAGCTATACAACAGATGTTGTCTATCCAAAATACAAAATATAGATAGAAAGTACAAGATGGAAAGCACGTAAGGTCTCAAAAGCGCAGGGAGCTCACCGCGATCCAAACAGCAACGGGTCTCGAACTACAGGAGATAAGTGAGGGTGGCTCGTACTAGGTGCTGCATCATAAAAAGAGATGTAGAGTGTAGTATGAGTACTAAGACAATGGGTACTCAGTAGGCATCATAGGTCAACCGAGCGCAGAAAGATAATATATATAAATAGATTACAGGAAAACAGCTAACTATACAGGGATCCACCTAAATCTAGTTATAAAGCCGGAGACATGCCAATAAACCAACAAATAACGAAAAACAACACCAAGCCAACCAAAGTCAATCCACGTTCCAAAGCAAATGCAATGCGGTGCACGATGATGCATGTGTGCATGCAATATAATATAAACCCAGAATACCGCATCAGACTATGCATATATATGTGAAATAGTAAAATACCCAGAATAATGCATCGGGGGTTCAGAATATCGCATCGAACTATAAATAAGTATATATGAGAGTAAAATACCCGAAATAACTCATTGGGGGTACGAAATATCGTATTGGACTATAAATATATTCATAAAATAGTAGTTCTCCTTTTGTTTCCAAAATCTCATAGTAATATTCAAAGTAATTTTTATTTAAGTTCAAAAATCTCTACGACTGTAGTAAAGTCTCGTTTCAAACCAAAAACCTTTGAAAGACCATCCATGATGTACCAATGATATGCCATGTGATATGAGTATGAATATTCACAAACAGAGGAAAAAACACGCCATCAGATCAAACTGGGCAAGAATACCCTCCAAACCAAGAGAACTAACCTGGAACTCAGCCCAAATCCTAGCCATAGCCTCGGTCCCACAGTTACACACAACGATAGAATAAAACAGTAAAGTAGAAATAAAAGCAAAAACCACAAAAAAACTCTATTCTACCTCTAAAGCATCCTAAAAATACGCTAAGGATTTTATACTAGTCACACAGAAGAAGCAATCTCCTAGGCTAAGGATAACATACAGTGCTAGGCTAAAGATCCGAAATGGCCAATTAACATGATATACAGGATTCAAGCCTAAAATGTATCTAAAATCCAACCTAGCGTTCCAGTAACATACATATATACATTATCTAACTAACTCAGTCTAAAAAAAGGGTAAACTGTAACCTACCTCGGGGCCGAACTGCAAGCAAGAATCGTCTATCGTGTTCCTTCCCCTTTCGAACAGCCTTAGAAAGCTGCCACGCTATCAAGAATATAAACTAGGTGTCAAGATGAGAAGGATGACACCCATATTGCTATACAGAAAAATGGGCCAGAAATCGGGTCGAAAAAGTGACCCTCGGGGCCCGTGCACAAAACAGAAATTAAATTCACAATCATGCTCGTGGTGGGTTAAGGAACCAATGACCAAAGCTTGGGCGCGAACGGAGCTCGATTCAGGGCCCAAAATAACCCGAAAGTGCTATTAATTCACGGAATTAAAACGGAAAAACTCAGAATTTAAAGGCGGAAACCAACCGTGATAGGAGGAACACATCACGGAGAGGAATTTCACGAATTTGAGAGCATGCAGTCCCTAAAAATCATCCTTCAACAAGGATCACCCCAACTCTAGGAATTAACAACAAGGGAATTTAAGCAGGGGAAATACGAGAATAAACACGGAAGGAGGAGCGGGGTGACGAGGGAACTTACCGTATGAAGGATGCTGAAGTAAGGGAGCTGGAGAATGGAGCTTGGGAGCTCAACTATGGTGTTTCTCGGATTTTTGAAAGAGAAAATGAAGTTGAAACTTTATATAACTGTCAGGGGTCCTTCATCGCGATCGCGACAGGACCCCCGCATTCGCGAGGAACTGCTGGCCCAACCATCGCGATCGCTATGGCCCCGGCCGCATCAGCAAAGAGGAAGCCAAGATGGATCCCAGCCGACTACATCGCGAACGCGATAAAAATCCTTTGCAAATGCGATGTCAAGAAACGAGACCATCGTGAACGCAATGGGATCCTCGCTATCACGAAGAGCAAAAGGGTATGCAACTTAATGCAGCAACCAGCAATTCTCGAAGTTCAAAAATCTTCCGATGGCCCTCGGGATTCATCCGGGACCCTATGAACACAAACCAACCATGCTACCCTACCAAAAATAGCATTCCGGACTCAATGGAAATGATGAAACTCCCAACGGAGATTGTTTTAATAAAAAGTGGGCCCTATGCCCAAAACCAACTCAAAACTCAAAACCCAAAAATAAGTCTGGAAGCCTTGAGACCCAAACCAAAGGTCCCTCTAGCCCAAAGTCGACATTCTGGAGCTAACAATGCTGGCAGAATTTCCATCCTAGGCCTTCTTCTCCGAATGTTGACCAAAGTCAACCCTACCAGCCAAACTGACTTCAAAACACACAAAGCCACACAAAACCAAACCAAAAGCACTCAGACCCTAACCAATGGTCCCGCTAGACCAAAATCCATGATCCGGAGTCAACGAAACTGTCGAAATTCGATTCTGAACGCGTTTGCCAAAAAAGTTGACTGAAGTCAAAGATTTACCAACTTTTAGTGCTAAAACAGGGAAAAAGCCATAACGACCTAATGGACAGCCCCGAGCACTGAACCATCAGTCCCGGCAGGTCATAAATGACCTGTAGCCGCTGAGGAAAGCTCAGAACGGGAAAAAACATAGAAAATGAAAAATGACCTGGATGGTCATTACAACATCTACTACTAAAAGAACTTTCGTCTGCGAAAGTTAGAAAAAGGATAGTACCTGAAGACTCGAAAAGATGAGGATAACGGTCCGCATGTCGGTCTCAATCTCCCAAGTAGCCTCCTCGACAGGATGATGCCGCCACTGAACCTTAACTAACAGAATCTCCTTGGACCTCAACTTCCTAACCTGCCTGTCCAAAATAGCAACAGGCTCTTCCTCAAAGGCTAAGGACTCATCCAACTGAACCTACTCTAACTGAAGCACGTGAGTCTCATCCAAAATGTACTACTGCAACATAGAGACATGAAACACAGGATGCACACTAGAAAGAGCGAGAGGCAAGGCTAACTCATAAGTAACCTCTCCAATACGATGAAGGATCTCGAATGGACCAATGAACCTCGAACTGAGCTTACCCTTCCTCCTGAACATCATCACTCCCTTCATGGGAGATCCCGAAGGAACACACTATCACCAACCATAAACTCAAGATCTCAAACTCTGCGGTCAGTATAACTCTTATGCCTACTCTGGGAAGAATGAAGTCTCTCCTGGATAACCCAAACCATATCCATAGAATCACGAAGAAAATTGGTACCCCCATGGCCTAACCTCAAAACCATAAAACCAACCCACCGGAGATCTGCATCGTCTACCATACAATGCCTCGAACGGAGCCATCTGAATGCTGGAATGATAACTATTATTATACGCAAACTCTACCAAATCCAGACACTGGTCCCACTGACCACCAAAATCAATAACACAGGTTCACAGCATATCCTCCAGAACCTGAATGGTATGCTTTAACTGACCATCTGTCTGTGGATTAAAAGCAATGCTAAGCTCAACTCTAGTACCCAACTCTGTCTGAATAGACCGCAAGAAGTGCAAAGTAAACTGAGTACCTCGGTCGGAGATGATAGAAACTGGCACACCATGCAAACGGAAAATCTCCCAAATATAGATCTGAGCCAACCTCTCGAAACTATAGGAAGTCTGAACTGGCATAAAGTAAGCATACTTCATCAACCTATCCATAATAACCCAAATAGCATCAAATCTCCGCAAGGTACATGGCAATCCGACTATAAAATTCATGGATATATGCTCCCATTTCCACATCGGAATGGGTAGCCTCTCCGATAAACTACCTAACCTCTGGTGCTCGAACTTTACCTGATGACAGTTCAAGCACCAGGATACGAAAGACAAAATATCCGTCTTCATCTCACACCACCAGTAGTGCTGCCTCAAGTCACGATACATCTTAGCTGCCCTGGGATGAATGTAATATCTAGAACAATGAGCCTCCTCCAGTATAAATTTAACCAAGTCACCAACTCTAGGAACGCAGATACGACCCTCGATCCTCAGAATACCCTCTGAATCTAAAGTCGACTTCCTAGCCTCACCACTCAACACCTTGTCACGAATGATCCTCAATCTTGCATCATCAAATTGTTGTACCCGAATCTGCTCCAACAAGGAGGACCTAGCCTCAACACAAGCAAGAATATGGCCCGACTCAGAAATGTCAAGTCGAACCAACCTATTAGGTAAGGACTGGATATACCAAGCCAACGGTCGCTTCTCTGTAGCTAGGAAATCCAAGCTACCCATACTCACTGCCTTACGGCTTAAGGCATCCGCTACCATATTTGCCTTGCCCGGATTATAGAGAATAAAGATGTCATAGTCCTTCAGTAACTCCAACCACCGACGCTGCCTCAAATTTAGATCCTTCTGGCTGAAAATGTACTGAAGACTACGATGGTCAGTAAAGATCTCACAATGCAATCCATAGAGATAATGCCTCCACATCTTCAACGCGAAGACTACTGCTGCTAACTCCAAGTCATGTGTGGGGTAGTTCCTCTCGTGAACCTTTAACTGTCTGAAAGCATAAGCAATAACCCAACCTTGCTGCATCAACACACAACCTAAACCAACACCTGATGCATTGCAATATACGGTGAAACCCTGACACTCGATTGGAAGAGTAAGAATCGAAGCTGAAGTCAACAAGGCCTTGAGCTTCAGAAAGCTCGCCTCACAGTCATCTGACCACTGGAAGGGAACATTCTTCTGAGTCAATCTAGTCAGCAAAGCTTCTATTGAAGAAAACCCCTCCATAAACCGTCTATAATTACCTGCTAACTTGATGAAACTGCGAACCTCGATAGGAGAAGTAGGCCTAGCCCAATCATAAACTGCTGCAATCTTCACCGGATCTACCATAATCCCATCTTTGGACACCACGTGCCAAAAGAATGGAACAGACTCAAGCCAAAACTCACACTTAGTGAATTTGGCATACAACTGGTGGTCTCGCAAGGCCTAAAGTACAGCTCTAAGATGCTGCTCATGCTCCTCCATACTCCTCAAATAAATTAGAATGTCATCGATGAACACCATCATAAACGAATCCAGGTAAGCACTGAATACATGGTTCATCAACTCCATAAATGTTGTTGGGGCATTAGTCAACCCAAAAGACATGACTAGGAACTCATAATGTCCGTATCGAGTCCTAAATGCAGTCTTTGGGATGTCCTCAACCCTAATCCTCAACTAGTGATAACTGGACCTCAAATCTATCTTAGAGAACACTGCTGCACCCTGTACCTGGTCAAACAAGTCATCAATATGCGGCATTGGATATTTGTTCTTAACTGTCACCTTATTAAACTGCATGTAGTCGATACACATACGCATGGACCCGTCCTTTTTCTTCACAAACAGAACTGGAGCACCCCAAGGAGACACACTAGGCCTGATGAACCCTCTACTCAACAGATCCTAGAGCTGATCCTTAAGCTCCCTCAACTCAGCAGGTGCCATCCAATATGGCAGAATGGAAATGGGTTTGGTGCCCGGCTCGACATCGATACTAAAATCAATGTCACGATCAGGAGAAAGACCCAGAAGATCAGAACGAAACACATTCAAATGCTCGTAAACCACAGGAACAGACTCAAGAGAAGGTGTGGTGGCACTAGTATCACGGACGTAGGCAAGATAAGCTAAGCACCCCTTCCCAACCAGCTGCTGGGCGCTTAGAAAGGATATAACTCCCCTAGGCATGTGGCTATTAGCTCCCTTCCATATGATAAGAGGGATACCAGGCATCCGAAGAGTAACGGTATTGGCAAAATAATCCAAGACCGCATGATAAGGAGACAACCAATCCATGCCCAAGATCACATCAAAATCAACCATATTAAGGACAACCAAGTCTACTTACGTTTCATACCCCAAGATAGTCATCACACAAGCCCGATACACCTGATCCACTACTAAAGAATCACCTACTAGGGTAGATACATGCAAGGGCACAGGAAAGGACTCAGAAGCAGACTCGAGACGAGTAGCATAATAAGCAAATACATATGAGAATGTAGACCCCAGATCAAACAAAATAGAAGCAGACTGATGACAAATGGAGATCGTACCTGTGATCATAGCTTCTGAAGCCTTGGCCTCTGTCCGACTTGGAACTGCATATATGTGGCCCCGAACGCCACGAGAACCTAACCTTCTAGACTGAGAGCCACCTCTAGTACCCTGGGGACCACCCCTACTACCTTGTTAACCACCTCTAGCTGGAGATGCTGGAGCCTTGGGGGCCTGAACCAACGGATCCTGTCTCCTAGGATGATGTATCGATGGGAACTCTCTAGCAAAGTGGCCTATCTCACCATACTCATAACAACCCCAATAATATGTACTCCATTGTGAAGACCCGGCCAAATCAAAATGACCAATATGACCTGTAGTCCCTGAATGACCACCTCGGGGAGCAAGAATGAGACTCTAGCTACTCTGACCCTCAACAGTTTGTAATGTCGCCTGAACAGGCCGGCTCGGCTAGAAACGCTGATGGTGCTGACCTCTACCATAGTAGCCCCTACCACGGCCATGTGAACTGCTGAAACTGCCCTGATAGCGGGGCCTCTTATCGCTGCCTCCTTGGGCCTCACAAAGTACACCCTCAATAGTACGGGCATGATCAACTACCTCCAGAAAAGACTGAACTGACGCTACCATACCCACTGTGGCCAAGCGGAGATGCAAGGTCAAACTTTGAACAAACTGACGTACTTTCTCATGCTCAGTGGGCAGAATTATAGTGGCGTGTCTGTACAACTGATGGAACCAAACCTTATACTCACACATAATCATGGAGCCCTGCTCCAACCCAGCAAACTGATCCATCATACGGTCCCTCATACTACGTGGTATATACTTCTCCAGAAAGACTGCTGAGAATTGACTCTGATGTGCCGCCATTTTACGGCACTTTCGACTCCTTTTAACTAAGAACAATCGTACGTTTTCAAGCAACCATCGTCGTTTTTGATGTTTTTATGTTATATTTGTAGGAAATGGAGACAAACATGGAACCGGAAGGAAATACGCGAAAAAGAGCATTCTGGATAAGAGTGACGGTTCAGGTGACGGTCCGTCAAGGGTGTGACGGTCCGTCACCCAAACCGTCACACCAAGGCAGCAAGTGAGGCAGTCCACTGCCTAAGGGTGACGGTCCAGGCGACGGTCCGTCAACCCTGTGACGGTCCGTCAGCCTGGCCGTCACACTTAGGCAGTCCGCAACGCGGAATCCGAGCGTTTTTGGGATTGGTTTCCTAGACTCCTATAAATACCCTATGTTAGTTTTATTTTAATTATTCATTCAATATACAATAGTTCTCCCAATAGTTTTAGGAGTTTTTGAGCGAGTTTTGAGAGAGGAAACGCGCTACACACGGTTTTCTTCTCCTCAAGCTTGTTCTTGAATCGTTCTTGGGATCTTGGTTTTTCTTGTTCTTGGATAATTGAAGATTGTTTTCACTATATTGTAAGAATCCATTCTCTTTATTATGAATACAATTCTCTTCTCTTTTCTCTATAGCATGATTAACTAAACCTCCCACAACTAGGGTTGTGGGAGCCATGGCAAACGTAGCGATATAGATTCCGGGTAGCGTTGGGTTCAATATATGTATTGTCACGTTGTTAATCATTTATTATTTAACGTTTTCTAGTGGTTGCAAACATTAGAACATGCCTAGGTTTAAGTTTGCTTGAGTAAAGAGATTAAAACCGGGAAACTTGATTAACAACAAGGATTCGAGACTACTAACTCTCGTCTAATGATTAATGCTGTAACTAGATTAATCTACTTGAAGTTTAGGATTGAAATCTAAAAAGCACATCTTTTCGAGGTCGAGAGAATAGAAAAGGAAATTTGTTTATTTGGTCGAGAGACGTTTAGACGATACCATTGCTTCAATCACATCGTGACATGCATATAAAAAGAACCCGATTAAGCCTAGGATCGACATTGTTACCAACGCCATGGTAAACACTTCCCTAGTTCATTCTCCTATTGATTATCATTCATACGTTAATTGTTCGTTTTGTTTACGCATTGTTTACACAAAACACCCCCAATTTACCGGAAACTATTGACGACTAGTCACATACTTCACTAAAGGCTTAATCTTCACCATATTCTCTGTGGGATTCGACCCCAACCTCTGTTGGGTTCTATATTTGACTACGATCGCTTACGCTTCTTTAATTAGAGGTGTAGTTTGGGCGTTATCAAAAAGTGGCGCCGTTGCCGGGGAATACGGTTGTTTATTAAGTCCGGTGTGTTTATTTGACTCTTAGTCATACTTTCCCGCTTTTATTTTTGTTTGTTGTTTTTGTTTATTATAGGGTATATAGTTGTGCATACGGTTGTTCATTAAGTGTGGGGTATCTTGATGAAGTCTGAGTAATCAAGACACCCGCGTCGTGCCGCGACGTTAAATCAGGCGCTGTATGGGAGGCAACCCATAAAGTGTTGTTGTATTATAGTCTAATTAATTCGTGGGGAAACCTGTGAGTCACCATCGAGGGTTTTTGTTGCCGTGTTTCTTTTCCCTCCGGTGTGCTATCTAGTAGAACCGGCATGTTTAGGTTGTTATTTCAAATTTTTGGTTTTTTTTAGAGTCTATAGCAAGCATCATGGCGTTTTTCTTGACTAAAAGTAAGCCCCTTTAAAAATTTTCTTGTTTTGTACTTATGTTGAAACGATTGACTGTCTGGATCCTTGAATGTCATTGTGTGATTATGATTAGAATGAGGATGCTTAAGCCGAGCGGTTGTTTGATAGTTGGTAGTGATATAGTTTCTTGGTGCCAAGTGTGAGTGTGAGCTTATTGTTATAAATTCTTACTCTGTGCATGCATCTAGAACTTGCCCGGTCTATTTTGTTAAGTTTGAAGTTTGGTTGCTTAGGAAAGGATCACAGGCCCTTTTTGTGTGCAGTCCACTTAACCTATAAGACCGTCCAAATGCAAATACTCCCTTTGATCCCTGTTTGAGCCAAAATTGACCTTGTTCTTTCAATAACCCATCACCGTTCCTGTTTAACTTTGAATTCCTATTTTGGCCCTGGTCCTTCCTTGGACATCGTGCACCTCAACCCAGGCAAACAACCTAAGTTGAGGGTGGCTACTATAGAGGTAAACACTGTTTTGGCCCTGGTCCTTCCATGGACATTGTGCACCTCAACCCAGGCAATCAGCCTAAGTTGAGGGTGGCTACTATAGAGGTGAATGATAAGAAAAAGAGGATAGTGAAGATTGGTTGTGAATAGAATGAAAATTCGGGTGTGTGCCTAAGAAAAGAAAAAAAAAAGAGATGAAAAAGATCGAAAAAGTAATAAAAAGAATTGTCTAAATAAAGAGGCCGCACCCATAGCTAGAAAGAAGGAAATAAAAAGGTGAATAAGGATGGACAGAATAAAGTTATGTGGCAATAAGACGTCGGTGGTTCCAAGGAGGGCTTAGTCACTAACCCCTAAATGTACCCTACCTGCACCTGAAGCCTCATTACAAGCCTAAACAAGTCCTGTAGTGATCCTGAGCAGCCTTCTGAAGAACTGAAATAGAATAGTAAGGGCAAGCCTATGGTATCGCATGTGCATTGTTTGAAATCGTTTGTGAGTGTGAGCGCTTACCTAGTCCCAAAGCTTGTGTGTGGGATTTCTTTGTGGTGAGGGCACCAAGATTTCTGTATTGTCTATTGATTGTTAGGATAGCTGCGCGTGTGTATGTAGAATGTTCTATTATATCGGAATGACATGTTTGGATCCTTGCAAGTTAGCGTTTCATATATTTATGTGCTATAAGGGAGCTTGATTTAAAATTGAAGATGAGTTTGAATGACCATGAGTTGCTATAGACACAAATTTGTTTTCTTAGTTGAGTAGTCGTATTGTTTTTTGTTTATGTCATGTTGCTTGAGGACAAGCGAACGTTTTAAGTTGAGGGTGTTGATGTGCCGCCATTTTACGGCACTTTTGACTCCTTTTAACTAAGAACAATCGTACGTTTTCAAGCAACCGTCGTCGTTTTTGATGTTTTTATGTTATATTTGTAGGAAATGGAGACAAACATGGAAACGGAAGGAAATACGCGAAAAAGAGCATTCTGGATAAGAGTGACGGTTCAGGTGACGGTCCGTCAAGGGTGTGATGGTCCGTCACCCAAACCGTCACACCAAGGCAGCAAGTGAGGCAGTCCACTTCCTAAGGGTGATGGTCCAGGCGACGGTCCGTCAACCCTGTGACGGTCCGTCAGCCTGGCCGTCACACTTAGGCAGTCCGCGACGCGGAATCCGAGCGTTTTTGGGATTGGTTTCCTAGACTCCTATAAATACCCTATGTTAGTTTTATTTTAATTATTCATTCAATATACAATAGTTCTCCCAATAGTTTTAGGAGTTTTTGAGCGCGTTTTGAGAGAGGAAACGCGCTACACACGGTTTCCTTCTCCTCAAGCTTGTTCTTGAATCGTTCTTGGGATCTTGGTTTTTCTTGTTCTTGGATAATTGAAGATTGTTTTCACTATATTGTAAGAATCCATTCTCTTTATTATGAATACAATTCTCTTCTCTTTTCTTGATAGCATGATTAACTAAACCTCCCACAACTAGGGTTGTGGGAGCCATGGCAAACGTAGCGATATAGATTTCGGGTAGCGTTGGGTTCAATATATGTATTGTCACGTTGTTAATCATTCATTATTTAACGTTTTCTAGTGGTTGCAAACATTAGAACATGCCTAGGTTTAAGTTTGCTTGAGTAAAGAGATTAAAACCGGGAAACTTGATTAACAACAAGGATTCGAGACTACTAACTCTCGTCTAATGATTAATGCTGTAACTAGATTAATCTACTTGATGTTTAGGATTGAAATCTAAAAAGCACATTTTTTCGAGGTCGAGAGAATAGAAAAGGAAATTTGTTTATTTGGTCGAGAGACGTTTAGACGATACCATTGCTTCAATCACATCGTGACACGCATATAAAAAGAACCCGATTAAGCCTAGGATCGACATTGTTACCAACGCCATGGTAAACACTTCCCTAGTTCATTCTCCTATTGAATATCATTCATACGTTAATTGTTCGTTTTGTTTACGCATTGTTTACACAAAACCCCCCCAATTTACCAGAAACTATTGACGACTAGTCACATACTTCACTAAAGGCTTAATCTTCACCATATTCTCTGTGGGATTCGACCCCAACCTCTGTTGGGTTCTATATTTGACTACGACCGCTTACGCTTCTTTAATTAGAGGTGTAGTTTGAGCGTTATCAGACTCCAAGTAAGTAAAGGTGACCCAGCTGGTCTACAAGAAACATATGACCTCCACCACTGTTTCACTGGACCATCCAGCTGAAATGCAGTGTAATTAGCTCTGTGAGAGTCAAATAACACCAAATTATGTAACCTCTCATGGCAACTAGTCAGAAACTCGTGCGCATCCCCCCTAGAAGCACCTAAAAACCTCGGAGGACCTAATTTGAAGAACCTACCAAGCATCTTCTGCTCCTCAGAAGACATACCACCACTGAAGAGGGGGAGCAACTACAGGGACCGGTAGTACCTCAAATCTG
This sequence comes from Jaltomata sinuosa, assembly GCA_003996215.1. Classification (NCBI taxonomy): domain Eukaryota; kingdom Viridiplantae; phylum Streptophyta; class Magnoliopsida; order Solanales; family Solanaceae; genus Jaltomata; species Jaltomata sinuosa. The sequence continues at coordinate 13,870 of QJPP01006200.1, read as the reverse complement.
GGGCCGCAGCAATAGGCTACACTCCTGAACCCTTTGCTGCTGCCTGTGCTAAAGTATGAGCCTCATCTCAAACTTGAGAACCAATCGGAGTGCTCGGAGAAGCGGATGGTTTAGTCATACTCTCAAGAAACCCCAATAATCGAACTAAGGTGTCCTGCAATACTGGAGTAGCTACAAAACCTGCTAGAGGCTGGGCTAGCCCCACATGCTCGGGCTCATAAGTAACCTCATCCACTCTGACCTCAGGCTCTGGTGATGGTAATCTAGCTCGGGCTTGAGCTGGCACCACAACCCATGCCCTACCTCGACCTCTGGGTCAACATCTACCCCATCCTCTAGCTAGGGCTCTAACTGCCAACGCAGGGGCCTTGTCCTCACCCGCTGCAGACCTCGTCCGAACCATCTGAGAAAGAGTGAAACAAAGATACTTAGAAGTTGACCAAATCAAGTAAGCATGATACGCACTCAAACAAAATGAAGTCTTTCCTAGGGAATGTCTTATAACCTCTCATAGATTGGATACATACGTTATCATACTGATCCACAAGACTCTACTAGATACTTTTCTCTTATACAGGCTAGACCGGTGAACCTAGAGCTCTGATACCACTCTGTCACAACCCAAAATCGGGCCATGATGGCGTCTACATAACCACCCAAGTAGACAAGCCTAACCCAAATATGCGGAAGACAATAAATAATAATTAAACTAAAGAAAGCAGAAATATGACAAAAATATAGGGCCAATAGCATATATACATACCATGGTACAAAATATACAAAAGAAGGCCCTAAAGTGACCAACGAGACAAAACAGACATGAGAATCAACCCAGACCTGGTGTCACTAGTACAAGAGCGACTAAAGTAAAGAGTAGCTATACAACAGATGTTGTCTATCCAAAATACAAAATATAGACAGAAAGTACAAGATGGAAAGCACTAAAGTCTCCAAAGAGCCGGGAGCTCACCGCGATCCGAACAACACCGGGTCTCGAATGACGGAAGATCAGTGAGGGTGGCTCTTTCTAGGTGTTGCATCAGAAAAAGAGATGCAGAGTGTAGTATGAGTACCAAGACAACAGGTACTCAGTAGGAATCATAGGCCGACCAAGCGCAGAAAGATAATATATATAAATAGATTACAGAAAAGCAGCTAACTATACAGGGATCCACCTAAATCTAGTTACAAAGCCGGAGACATGCCAATAAACCAACAAAGAAAGGAAAACAACCCCAAGCCAACCAAAGTCAATCCACCTGCCAAAGCAAATGTAATGCGGTGCACGATGATGCATGTGTGCATGAAATATAGTATAAACTCAGAATACCGCATCAAGTACCCGGAATACTGCATCAGACTATGCATATATATGTGAAATAGTAAAATACCCATAATAATGCATCGGGGGTCCGAAATACCGCATCAGACTATAAATAAGTATATATGAGAGTAAAAATACCTGAAATAACGCATCGGGGGTCCAGAATACCACATCGGACTATAAATATATGTATAAAATAGTAATTCTCCTCTCCTTTTCTTTCCAAAATCCCATAGTAATATTCAAAGTAATTTATATTTAAGTCCAGAAATCTCCACAACCGTAGTAAAGTCTCGTTTCAAACCAAAAACCTTTGAAAAACCATCCATGATATACCAATGATATGCCATGCGATATGAGTATGAATGTTCACAAACAGAGTAAAAACCATGCCATCATATCAAACAGGGCAAGAATACCCTCCAAACCAAGAGAACTAACCTGGAACTCAGCCCAAATCCTAGCCATGGCCTCGGGCCCATAGTTACACACAACGATAGAATAAAATGGTAAAGTTGAAATAAAAGCGAAAACCACGGAAAAACTCTATTTGACTTCTAAAGCCTCCTAAAAACATGCTAAGGATTCTATACTAGTCACATAGAAGAAGCAAGCTCCTAGGTTAAGGATAACATACAGTGCTAGGCTAAAAATCCTAAATGGCCAATTAACAGGATATACAGGATTCAAGTCTAAAGTCTATCTAAAATCCAACATAGCATTCTAGTAAAATACATATATACATTATCTCACTAACTCAGTCTAAAAAAAGGGTAAATCGTAACCTACCTCGGGGCCGAACTGCAAGCACGAACTGTTACTTATGTGCCTTCCCCTTTCGAATAGCCTCAGAAAGCTGCCACGCTATCAAGAACATAAACTAGGTGTCAAGACAAGAAGGATGACACACATATTGCTATACGAAAAAATAGGCCGAAAATCAGGTCAAAAAAGTGACCCTCGGATACCGTTCACGAAAAAGAAAATAAAATTCACAATTATGCTCGCAGTGGGTTAAGGAACCCATGCACAAAGTTTGGGCGCAAATAGAGCTTGATTCGGGTCCCAAAACAGCCTTGAAGTGCTACTAATTCACGGAATTAAAACGGAAAAGCTCGAAATTAGAGGCGGAAACCAACCTCGATAGGAGGAACATGTCACTGAGAGGAATTTCACGAATTTGAGAGCATGTAGTCCCCAAAAATCAGCCCTCAACAAGGATCACCCCGATACTAAGAATTAAAAAGGGAATTTAAGCGGGGAAAATACAAGAATAAACACGGAAGGAGGAGCGGGGTGACGAGGGAACTTACCGGATGAAGGATGCTGAAGTAAGGGAGCTGGAGAATGGAGCTTGGGAGCTCAGCTATGGTGTTTCTCGGATTTTTGAAAGAGAAAATGAATTTGAAACTTTATATAACTGCCAGGGGTCTTTCATCGCGATCGCGATAGGACCCCTGCGTTCGCGAGGAACAGCTGGCCCAACCATCGCAATTGCGATGGCCACGGTCGCGTTCGTGAATAGAAAGCCAAGCCTAATCCCAGCCGGCTACATCAATAATGTGATGAAAACCTTTTGCAAATGTGATGGTCAAGAAACCAGACCATCGCGAACGCGATGGGATCCTCGCGAACGCGATGGGATCCTCGCGATCGTGAAGAGCAAAAGGGTCTGCAACTTAATGCAGCAACCAACAATTCCTCAAGTCCAAAAATCTTCCAATGGACCCTTGAAATTCATCCGGGACCCTGTGAACACAAACAAACCATGCTACGCTACCAGAAATGGCATTCCAGACTCAATGGAAACAATGAAACTTCCAACGGAGATCGTTTTAATAAAAAGTGCGCCCCACGCCAAAAACTAACTCGAAACTCAAAACCCAAAAAGAAGTCCAGAAGCCTCAGGACCCGAACCAAAGGTCCCTCTAGCCCAAAGTCGACATTCCGAAGCTAACGACGCTGACGAAATTTCCATCCGAGGTCGTCTTCTCCAAATATTGACCAAAGTCAACCCTACCAGCCAAACTAACTTCAAAACAGACAAAGCCACACAAAACTAAACCGAAAGCACTCAGACCCAAACCAATGGTCCCAATAGACCAAAATATCTGTTTCAGAGCCAACAGAACTGTGGTATTCAATTCTGAGTGCGTTCACCAAAAAAGTTGACCGAAGTCAAAGATTTACCAACTTTAAGTGCTGAAATAGGAAAAAAGCCATAACGACCTAACGGGCAACCTGGGTACCAAACTATCAGTCTCGGCAGGTCATAAATTACCTATAGCCACTGAGGAAAAGCTTGAAACGTGGAAAAAGCACAGAAAATAAAAAATGACCTGGAGGGTCATTACATGAAGTCTTGAAAAATGGTTTTCCTTTCGAAGAGTTGCATCTTTCATTCACATATGATTTCTCCATTGTTACTTGAGTTATAGTTTTTTTTCTAAAAGGATGATATAGATAGCATGATGGCTTGAACCTTGATATTGCATAGATTTGGGAAAAGACTCATTATTGACTTTAGTCATTTTTTTTATATATGATATGAGCATGAAATACTATTTTGGGAGAACTATTTAGCACCGAGCGGGCATGAGATTAAGTTCACATGCCCCAAAACTACGTGCCACCATAGGTTAGGCTTGCACCATTTATTCTGGCAACCTCTTTAGCCTAAGAGGCTATTTATGGATCCATAGTATAGATAGGCTACGCACCCTGGCAAGGTATAGAGCATCCTATCCAATTGGGCTAGAGGTTGGCCATCATAAGCTCAAGTGATGGTTGTCGGTTATGAGAAACTCCCCCAAACTTAATGATATTTATATTACTTTACTCGAATGTGGTTTTAACTACCTATGCATATATAGATATGATTTAGCTTCAGATCTGAAACTCTCATGATGTGATTTAGTTTTTCTTGGGTCAAAGACTCCCTTATTATGTTATCAGTTTACGAAAAGGTTTTAAATGACCATTGCTCATGTTTTAGCCTTTCACCTTATACATATAGACTCTTATTACCTATATGTATTGCTCTATTACTGTCCCTAGATATGTCATGTTTTTATGTTCAGCTGATCTTGCATACCCAATACATTCTATTGTATTGATGCTCTTTTGTATTATATCTTATCATTGATGTAGATCTCGGTATTCAGGCTCAGACTCGTGATCAGATTATCCATTAGCTGTCACCTTACTCCAATTGGTGAGTCCTTTTTTCATCTAAAGGACTTAGTTATGTTTTAGACATTTGCTATTTCTTAGACTCAGTTTTAAAGGTAGCCCAAGGGCCTTGTCCCGGTAGACTTATTTTATTTTAGATGATAGAGGTTTCGTCAGACAATAGTATGTAGTCTTAGCTAGCCTATTTCATATAGTTCAAACATTGTTCACTCAAAGATTATTTTTATCATTCATTCGATATTAATGTTTTCTCACTATCTCTTTCAGCTTCCGCTTATGTTTAGAAATATGATTTAGTAGTAGTATGCCAGGCCAAGGGTCTGCTCAGGCCACTTGTGGTTCTGAGTGCCGGTTACACCTAGGGTCTAGACTCGGGTGGTAACAAACTTGGTGTCAGATCACTAGGTTCAAGTGTCCTAGGATGTCTGTAAAGCCGCATCTAGTAGAGTCCTTCTTATAGGTGTGAAGTGTGCCACACTTATAATAGTGAGGCTATAGGGCGTTAGGAAATACTACTGTTATTTAATGTTTTAGTTCGTGTGATGGAGTTTAACTCCATGTATCCATTCTATCTCGTTCTTTATGTGCTTTTTAGATCATGTCTCCCAAGAGAACATCCAATCAGAGAATCGCTACTAATACTGGGGTAAATACCACCACTGTGCCTACGCCTCACATTATGCAGACCATAAATAGGGTACATTCATCTGGTCAGAATGCCAACACTGAGACTCTACCTATGCCATCTGGGCAATAGAGGGGTTCCAGTACACCTACTGCTTAGCCACCCCACCCTGATGTTACTAATGCTGAGTTTAGAAATGCCATTCAGATACTCACTCAAATTATAATAGCTCAGTCCAACCATCAGGGTGTGACCCTTACTAGTTCCACCACCCAAAATTCCTCAGATACCTCCAAAATTCATGAATTTCTTAGAATGAATCATCCAGAGTTCACATGATCCAAGCCTGAGGAAGACCCCCAAAACTTTATTGATGAGGTTGAAAAGATTCTTTGTGTGATGCGTGTCAGTGATACATAAGGGGTTGAGCTGGCCTCTTATCAGTTGAAGGATGTCGCAAGTCTGTGGTATGAACAGTGGGAAGAAATTAAGGGTGAAGATATTGCACCTGCAAAATTGGAAGATTTCATGAATTTTTTTTTGGACCACTTCTTTCCACTTGAGTTAAGGGAAGCTAAGGCTGATGAATTTATTAACCTCACTCAAGGCACTATGAGTGTGAGGCAGTACATCCTCAAGTTCACTCAGCTATCTCACTATGCTCCAGAGATGGTGTCTGATATGAGGGCTAGAATGAGAAAATTCATATATGGTGTTTCTAAGTAAGTTAAGAGGGAGTGAAAGGGGGCTTTGTTAAATAAAGACATGGATATCTCCAGATTGATGGTTTACGCCCAACAAGTTGAGGAAGAAAAGCTAAAGTAAAGGGAAGAAAATCTGAGTAAGAGAGCCAAATCAGGAAATCACGAGACAAGCCATTAGAGGACTGGGAACAGGAATCGACCCTTCTTTCATAAGGGGTCATCTAGAACAGTCCCTTTTTAAGCCAGTGCACCAGCGCCCAGACCTAGGAATGATTAGAAGTTCAGAGCACTAGGCTCTTAGTCACATTGCATTGTTGCATTGGGGTTCACACCTTTCCCTACTTGCAAAAAGTATGGAAAAGCTCATCCCAGTGAGTGTCTTTAAGAAAAGGAAGGTTGTTATACGTGCGGTCAGCTGGGTCATATCTTAAAGAACTACCCCTATGCAAGGCAGGGTAATAGGGGAAACAGAGCTTAGTCCACTACTTTATTCGCTCCAGCAGACCGTGTTGCACAGAAAGGTTCCACTTATGGCAAAGGCGGTGATCAAAACTGCTTTTATGCCCTATCCAGTCGTCAGGCTCAAGAGAGCTCCCCAAATGTGGTCACCGGTATGTTAAAAGTATTTTCTCTTGATGTTTATGCTTTGTTAGACCCAGGAGCCACCTTGTCATTTATAACTCCTTATGTTGCTCTAATGTTCGGTATTAACCCCGAGCAACTTTTAGAACCTTTCTCTCTTTCTAAACCTATTAGTGAATCTGGCATAGCCAAATGAGTCTATAGAAATTGTACAGTCTCAGTCCTTCACAAAAATACCACAGTTGATCTAGTCGAGTTAGATATGGTAGATTTTGATGTCATCTTAGGCATGGACTGATTATATGGTTGTTATGCCATATTTAATTGTAGAACCCGAATGGTGAAATTTCAGTTCCCTAATGAACCTGTCTTAGAGTGGAAAGGTAGTCATGTCGTGCCTAAGGGTCGTTTCATCTCGTACCTTAAGGCCAGAAAGATGGTCTCTAAGGGATTTATCTATCATCTATTCTAGGTTAAAGATTCTAGTGTTGAGGGCTCACCTCTTCAGTCAGTTCCAGTGGTTAGTGAGTTTCCAGAAGTCTTTCTCGATGATCTTCCCGGAGTCCCTCACAAAAGGGAGATAGACTTTGGGATAAACCTTCTTCTCGATACTCAGCCAATCTCTATTCTGCCATATAGAATGGTTCTATCTGAGTTGAATGAGCTCAAGGAGCAGTTGAAAGACCTCCTAGATAAGGGTTTTATCAGACCAAGTGTGTCCCCGTGGGGTGCCCCAGTTCTCTTCGTGTGTAAGAAATATGGATCTCTTAGAATGTGCATTGATTACCGACAGTTAAAGAAGGTCACTATTAAGATCAAGTACTCCCTTCCCAGAATTGATGACATATTCACCAACTTCAGAGTGCTAAGTGTTTTTCAAAGATTGACCTTAGATCCGGTTATCACCAGTTGATGGTCAGAGAGTGTGTCATTCCTAAAACTGCTTTCCATACTCGGTATGGCCATTACAAGTTCCTTGTCATGTCCTTTGGTCTAACTAATGCACCTGCAACCTTTATGGATCTCATGAATAGAATATTTAAGCAGTACCGTGACATGTTTGTAATTGTCTTTATTGATGATATCTTGATATACTCCCGTAGTGAGGAGGAACATGCTGATCATCTTAGGATCATGCTACAGACCCTCAGGGACTGTGAATTGTATGTTAAATTCTCTAAATGTGAATGCTTGTTGAGGTATGTAGCATTCTTTGGTCATATTGTGTCCAGTGAGGGCATTCGAGTTGACTATCAAAAGATTGAAATGGTGAAAAATTGTCCTAGATTCACTACCCTGACAGATATTAAAAGTTTCTTAGGTTTGGCTGGCTTTGACAGGAGATTTGGTGAGGGTTTCTCATCTATTGCTTCCCCATTGACCAAGTTAACTCAGAATAAAGCAAAGTTTCAGTGGTCTGAGGCTTGTGAGAAAAGCTTCCAGGAGTTGAAAACTCAGTTGACATCTGCTCCAGTGTTGACCCTACCAGAGGGGACAAATGGTTTTGTAGTCTATTATGATGCCTCGAGGATCGTTCTTGGTTGTGTATTGATGCAACATGGTAAGGTCATAGCTTATGCTTCTATATAGCTTAAGACACATGAGAAGAACTACCCGACTCATGATCTTGAGTTGGCAGCAGTCGTGTTTGCTTTGAAGATATGGCGTTACTACCTTTATGGTGTTCATGTAGATGTCTTCACAGACCATAAAAGCCTCCAATATGTTTTTAGTCAGAGAGAGTTGAACCTCAAGCAGAGGAGGTGGCTGAAATTTCTCAAAGACTATGATATGAGCGTATTTTATCACCCCGAGAAAAGAAAATATTGTTGTCGATACACTTAGTAGGTTGTCTATGGGGAGTAATGTGCATGTTGAAGTGGGGGAAGAAAGAGCTTATATGGGATGCCCATCGACTTGCTCAGTTAGGAGTTCATCTTGTTGACTCCGAGGATGGAGGTGTAGTGGTTCATAATGGTTTGGAGTGATCTTTAGTAGTTGAAGTTAAGGAGAAATAGTACAGTGATCCCCTTCTGCTTAAATTGAAAAAAAGGATCATTACACAGAAGGTCATGGCTTTTGAACTAGGGGGAGATAGAGTACTAAGGTACCAAGGTAGATTATGTATGCTTGACATTGATGGTCTCAGAGAAAGGATTATGGTTGAAGCATATAGTTCTAGATATTCCATTCATCCGGGATCCACCAAAATGTACCGTGAATTGAGGAAAATTTATTGGTGAAATAGTATTAAGAGAAGTGTTGCAGATTTTGTGTCTAAGTGTCCCAACTGTCAGCAAGTCAAAGTTGAGCACCAAAGGCCTGGTGGTATGGCTCAGGATATAAATATTCCGGAGTGGAAATAGGAGATGATAAATATGGACTTTATAACAGGTTTGTCGCGGACGCGTAGCAAGCATGATTCAATTTGGGTAATCATAGACCAAATGACAAAATCAGCCCACTTTTTGCCCGTCAAGATTACATACACTACAAAGGATTATGCTAGATTGTACATCCAAGAAATTGTCAAACTCCATGGAGTTTCTTTTTCCATCATTTCAGACAGGGGTGCTCAGTTCGCAGCTCACTTCTGGAAGTCGTTTCAGAAAGGTTTGGGTACAAGGATAAACCTTAGCACAACATTTCATCCACAGACGGATGGACAGACAGAGCGTATAATTCAAACACTTGAGGATATGTTAAGGGCTTGCGTTATAGACTTCAAGGGTAACTGGTATGATCACCTACCTCTCATTGAGTTTGCCTATAATAACAGTTACCACTCTAGTATTCAGATGGATTCGTTTGAGGCCCTTTATGGGGGCAGGTGTAGATCTCCTATTGGATGGTTTGAGATGGGTAAAGATGCTTTGATAGGGCCAAACTTGGTTCACCAATATATAGAGAAAGTTAAGCTCATTCAAGAGCGGTTGAAGATTGCTCAAAGCCGCCAGAAATCTTACTCTAATGTGAGGTAGAGAGAGCTAGAATTTAGTGTTGATGATTGGGTCTACTTGAAGGTGTCACCCATGAAGGGGGTCATGCGGTTTGTCAAGATGGGGAAACTTAGTCCCCTGTATATTGGTCCCTATCGGATCTCTAATAGGATTGGTAAGGTAGCTTATGAGTTGGAGTTACCTATAGAGTTTGCATCAGTGCATCCAGTGTTTCATGTCTCCATGCTAAAGAAGTGTATTGGTGATCCCTCTCACATTCTCCCTGTTGACACCCAATTTTTATCCGCCACATTGCAAATTAATTTGGAGCTTTTTAAATTTTTAAACAATTTTTGAAATAATTATTTTATCAAAAAGAACAAAATATTTTCAAATCAGCTTTACCAATAGTTCTGAGTAATGATTTATATTTTTCATATTTAAATATGTGAAATTTATATAAAATTACTTAAAGAATTTTTTTTTTAATTTTTTTTTTGATTTCATAAGAAAATCTCTTTAAAAGACTAAGCATGTAATTGTCCTCCAAAATTACTTCAAATAAGATTTAATTGAAAAATTAATTTTATAATTAATTTTAGAGTTGATTATGTATCGAATATAATAATTCTTTTTGATTTTTTCAGTTTATTAAAGCTCAAAATTAATTTAAATTAATTCATCTCTAAGCCTATTATTTCGATTTTAGCCGAATTCTAACTATTCTTTCCCAAATCGGCTATTTCCTAAACCTAAAGTGGCCACATTTGCAATTTAAACCCACCCTTATTACCGCCCTTTGTTTTCAGCCATTTGGGCCAAAACCCGCCTGACCCGCCTCAGCCCAACGCCTATCAGCAGCCCCAGCCCAATCCAAACTCGCCCAACCTGACCCAACCGGCCCAAAACCCCTTATCTGCCCTTAACCATTTCTTTCTCTTCTCTTTCTCACTCAATTCAACCAAACGACCTCTTTACTTCTCTCTTTTTTGTCTCCTCTCACTCAGAAACCCTAAGTCGCCTCCCTTCTCTCCCTCCTCTTCTCTCACGCGACCTTCAATATCTCTCTTGTTGTACGAAGCAACGCACCTCGTACAACACCTCAGCATACCAGTACATCTTTGTCCTTCCTCTTCGTCGTTTCTCACAAATGACCGTCTCAACCCCAACGTCAACAACCTTCAACGTTCACAGCTTCACCATCCCTAAACCCCCATTAAAATTCCCAAAATCTGTCCAAACCATCCGTCAACTTGTGTGTTGGCTTCGTCCAGAAGATTCTAGAAGCGTCTAGGTGTCACCCCCTCCGCTAAATCAGTGAGATTTGTACAAATTTCGTACAAATCCATTGCCCCTAACGTTATCCAGCTGAGGAATTCGAATTTCCTCAAACTAGTCACATCCTTGGTCGCGCTCTTTGTAGCCACTTTTCTCATAGTGGTTGTCTCGCTGATAATTCCGACCTTGGTTTCCCTGGCCATTGGCCTGGAAACCTCCCAAGTAATTTGCTTCCTCAGTCTCCATACCTTGGGAACCCACAGCTTGCACCTTCTCCATACCTCCTGAGCACAAGTGCTTTGTCAGGAGATCCAACTGAGTTTTCAGGTGCGCCATGTCTTGGTCGCGCTCCTCCTCTTTCCTACGCTGTTCTGCTGACATACCAACGGTATAGGTGCTAGCCGCAACCTCTGAATCTCGTGTGTGCCAGGCCCTGTTGGTTTTGGTGAGCCTGTCCAAAACAGCTGTGGCATCGGCAAAAGTGCGACCCATAAACGCTCCACCTGCTGCGTTATCCAATGTCGGCTTGGTAGCCGAATTTAGTGCCCTGTAGAATGTCTGCATCAAGAATTCATCGTTCAGCTGATGGTTAGGGCATTGTGTCAGCTTCTTCTTGAACCTCAGCCAAGTCTCATGTAACGCTTCGTGCGGTTGTTGCCTGAAATTGCTGATTTCGTCCCTCAACTGTATCATCCTTGAGGGAGGAAAGAACCTTTCTAGGAAAACTCCTTTCAACTCTCCCCAAGTTGCGATAGAGTCGGGGGTCAGCTCTGTCAACCACAACGCTGCCTCATCAGACAGAGACAACAGAAACAACCTGAGCCTGATCGCTGTCTGACTCACTCCCGGCAGTTCGAATGACTTGCAGATGCCCACGAAGTTCATCAAGTGACGGTTCGGATCATCACCAGCTACACCCCAGAATACTCCTCTCAAGTTCAACAGCTGAATCATCGTGCTGGTAATGTTAAACTTGGCCCCGTGCGCTAGCGGAGGAAGAACAATGGCGCCCGTAGCGCCAGCTCCATCTAGATCGAGATCCTCATCATTCCGTGCGACATCATCCAGCAGACCACCAACATTCAGATTTTGTTGGGCCTGCAGTTCTGCAGCGATCCTTGCTGCCTCGTTTTGTGCAGCCATATTCTGCCTTAATGTTCTCGCAAGCTCGGGGTCGTAAGGTACTGTTGATTCACCCGAGCTTCGGGTACTTGGCATGCACAAATCTGTACCCTATCAAAAAACAAAAACAACAAATAAACGTAAAGCAGGAAATTATGACTAAGAGTCAAATAAACACACTAGACTTAATTAAAAATCGTATTCCCCGGCAACGGCGCCACTTTTTGATAAAGCCCAAACTACACCTCAAATTAACGAGGCGTAAGCGGTCGTAGTCAAGTAAAGAACCCAACAAGGTTGGGGTCGAATCCCACAGAGAATATGGTGAAGATTAAGCCTTTAGTGAAGTACGTGACTGATGGTCAATAGTTTCCGGTAAATAAGGGGGGTTTTGTGTGAACAAATCGTAAACAAAACAAGTAATAAACGTGTGAGTTTTAATCAATATGAGAGAATGCGAACTAGGGACGTGTTCACCATGGCATTGTAATAATCGATTCTAGGCGTTACAGGGTTCTTTCTATATGCGTGTCACGATGTGATTGCGTCAATGGTATCGTCTAAACGTCTCTCGACCAAATAAACAAATTTCCTTTTCTATTCTCTCGACCTCGAAAAGATGTGCTTTTTAGCTTTCAATCCTAAACATCAAGTAGATTAACCCAGTTACGGCATTAATCAGTAAGACGAGAGTTGGTAGTCTCGAATCCTTGTCGTTAATCAAGTTTCCCGGTTTTAATCTCTTTACTCAAGCAAATTAAACCTAGGCATGTTCTAATGTTTGCAACCACTAGAAAACGTGACATATAGTATGATTAACAACGTGACTACATGTAAATTGAACCCGTCGCTACCCGGAATCTATATTGTTACTTTAGCCATGGCTCCCACAATCCTAGTTGCGGGAGTTTTAGTTACTCATGCTCGAAGAAGAAAAGAAGAAATTCATAATAAAGGAAAGAAGATTCTTACAATATGATGAAAATACCCTTCAATAATCCAAGAACAAGAAAAACCAAGAACTCAAGAACGAATCAAGAACACGAATTCAAGAATACGAAAACGTGTTGTTGCTCTCAAAAACGACTAAAAACTATGCTAAAACTATTGGGTGAACGATATGTAAAATAAACCTATCATAGGGTATTTATAGGAGTTAAAGAAACCAAATCCAAAACGGGCTAGGAATCCCCAAAACGCGGGCAGCCGCTTGACGCTACTGTTTTGGTGCGACGGTCAGGCTGACGGACCGTCACTGCCTTGACGGACCGTCGCCTGGACCGTCAACCTTAGGCAGTGGCACTGCCTCTATGCGACGGTCTTGGTGACGGATTGTCACATGTGTGACGGACCGTCACTCAGGCCATCACTCTTAGGCAGAATCCTCTTTTTCTCGTATTTCCTTCCGTTTCCACGTTTGTCTCCATTTCCTGAAAATACAACATAAAAACATCAAAAACGACAATGGTTGCTTGAAAACGTACGATTGTTCTTAGTTTAAAGGAGTCGAAAGTGACGTAAATTAGCGGCACATCAACACCCTAAACTTAAAATGTTCGCTTGTCCTCAAGCAACATAACATACAACAATAAAACGACTCAACTAAGAACACAAACTCATGTCTCTAGCAACTCATGGTCATTCAAAACTTATTCAATTAAATCAAGCTCCCTCGTAGCACACGAATGTATGAAACACTAACTTGCAAGGATCCAAACATGTCATTCCGATATGATAAAATTCTGACATACACCACGTAAACTATCCTAAAACAACAATGACAATACAGAATTCTTGGTGCCCTACCACAAAGAAATCCCACACACAAGATTTGGGACTAGGTAAGCGCTCACACTCACAAACAATTTCAAACAATGCACATGCGATACCATAGGCTTGCCCTTACTATTCTATTTCAGTTCTTCAGAAAGCCGCTCAGGATCACTACAAGACTTGTTTAGGCTTGTAATGAGGATTCGGGTGCAGGTAGGATACATTTAGGGGTTAGTGACTAAGCCCTCCTTGGAACTACCGATGTCTTATTACCACATAACTAACTTTGTCCATCCTTATTCACCTTTTTATTTCCTTCTTTCTAGCTACA
>QJPP01006199.1:0-20667 GCA_003996215.1 Jaltomata sinuosa | reverse complement strand
AAACAACAAACAAAAATAAAAGCAGGAAATTATGACTAATAGTCAAATAAACACACCAGACTTAATCAAAAACCGTATTCCCCGGCAACGGCGCCACTTTTTGATAACGCTCAAACTACACCTTTATTTAAGAAGCGTAAGCGATCGTTGTCAAGTAAAGAACCCAACAAAGGTTGGGGTCGAATCCCACAGAGAATATGGTGAAGATTAAGACTTTAGTGAAGTAGATGACTAGTAGTCAATTGTTTCCGATAAATAAAAGGGGGGGTTTGTGTGAACAAATCGTAAACAAAATAAACAATTAACGTATGGGAATAATCAGCATAAGAGAATGAACTAGGGACGTGTTCACCATGGCGTTGTAACAATGTCGATTCTAGGCTTAACCGGGTTCTTTCTATATGCGTGTCACGATGTGATTGCGTCAATTGTATCGTCTAAACGTCTCTCGACCAAATAAACAAATTTCCTTTTCTATTCTCTCGACCTCGAAAAGATGTGCTTTTTAGCTTTCAATCCTAAACATCAAGTAGATTAATCCAGTTACGACATTAATCATAAGACGAGAGTTGGTAGTCTCGAATCCTCGTTGTTAATCAAGTTTCCCGGTTTTAATCTCTTTACTCAAGCAAATTAAACCTAGGCATGTTCTAATGTTTGCAACCACTAGAAAATGTGACATAATGTATGATTAACAACGTGACAACATGTATATCGAACCCAACACTACCCGGAATCTATCTTGCTACGTTTACCATGGCTCCCACAACCCTAGTTGTGGGAGTTTTAGTTGTTCATGCTCGAAGAAGAAGAGAAAATAGTTGTATTCATAATAAAGGGAAGAAGAGTCTTACAATATAATGAAAACAATCAATCTTCCAATATCCAAGAACAAGAAAAAAACAAGAACTCAAGAACGAATCAAGAACACGAATTCAAGAAGAGCAAACGTGTTTCTTGATCTCAAAAACAACTAAAACGTGTTTTAAATTAATGGGTGAACAACCTAGAATAATATTTGACGCTTTAAAATAAACCTAGCATAGGGTATTTATAGGAGTAATAGAAGCCAAATCCAAAACGGGCTAGGAATCCCCAAAACGCGGGCAGCCGCTTGACGCTACTGCCTTGGTGCGACGGCCAGGGTGACGGACCATCACAGGGTTGACGGACCGTCGCCTGGACCGTCAACTTTAGGCAGTTGCACTGCCTCCACGCGACGGTCTCTGTGACGGAACGTCACATGTGTGACGGACCGTCACTCAGGCCGTCAGTCTTAGGCAGAATCCTCTTTTTCTCGTATTTCCTTCCGTTTCCGTGTTTGTTCCTATTTCCTGAAAATACAACATAAAGACATCAAAAACAACAACGGTTGCTTGAAAACGTACGATTGTTCTTAGTAAAAAGGAGTCAAAAGTGACGTAAATTAGCGTCACATCAATGATCAGCTCCAACAATGACAGCTTTCACTCGACCAACATTTATTAATGCAGCTGCAGCTGAATCTTATAAGGGTGGCTGGTATATTTTCATGAACTAACTCAAATGCAGTGAGTCTGGATCCCTGGCATTAAATGAAGAGAGAATTGTATCATTTTCTGTAACTTCCCTGGTTGGGAGCATCATGACTCACTTGAAGAATAGCAAAGTCTTATGCGAGGGAAATCAGAATAAGTTACCATCATACTTTAATTTACACTTGTTATTAAACATCTGATTCTTTAGTACATGATTACTGAATTTGTAGTCAAGAACAATATGTATATGTTAATCCAATAGAAAATATGAAAGTCGTTGCTCTGGTTATAGGAAAATAAGTAAATGTTTATTGTCTAGACCTGTCACGCCCCGAGTCTACACCCTGGACGCGACACGGTGCCTAGAGCTATAAGTGACCCTAAGTTAACCCATGGTCTGGCATATACTAAGCATTCTGATTAACAATGGCTAAGCGGAAGCTAAACTGAACAAAATATAAGTTTGGAATTTAAATTGAAAATCTCTGAATATATATATTATAAGTCTGAAAAGTAAGACTAATTGAATAAGCTGAATGACTTTATGTCCGAAAGCCTCTACTACTGATGGGTTACTGGGACAAGCCCCCAGCTAACTCCAAAACACTGAAACTGAAACTGAAACTGAAACTAATAGAAAAGCATAATAAAATACGTCCTCGGATGATGAGGACTCACCATTGGCTGTCGCTGAGAAGGCACCAAATTGAGCTAATTGTAAGGTTGAGTCTCAGAATCTGGACCTGCATCATGATAGGACGCAACACATAGAGTATGCAGTTAGTACTTTAAATGTACTGAGCATGCGGGATATGCAAGTGAACATAACTGAACATACTATAATACTGAAAAGCTGAGAGTAGTGCATGCTAAAACCTGTAGTACTATGGCCCAAAAATTATGAGATGCATAAGTCTAAAATTCACAACATGTTGAATAACATAGTTAAAGCATTTAAACTGAACTGAACTAAGCTGAGGGCCACATACATAAATATTGAGTCTAAATCTGTGGGAAAGTTTGTTAACCAATATAAACCATGTGAGCTAATCATGGAGTCCGATGTATACGCCTTATCGAGAGGACCCAATATATCTTGCCAGGATATAGAGGCATGACTGGCTTGATCACTAGTTCTGATGTCCAACTGAGGGGCTAAATAAACCTATGGTGGTACGTAGTTCTAGAACTTTAGGGTATACTGGACCCTAGTCCAACTCGATGCTAAGTACTACTCCCAAAACTGATTCTGCTAGCTCATTTAAAACTAAAGCTGTGGGATACTACATCAGAACTTACTAATCTGAAAGCATGTATTTTTCTAAAAAGATGTAGCCTAAAATCTGACTAATTTTATGCTTTAAGATTGAGTACTAGTAGGCTAGGCTAAATTCTGAAAAAAGTTGGTTCAAGTAAAAAATTGTAATTTCAAGCCAAATTCTTGACTTCTCAAATCATGGTAAAAATCTATTCAAGCTATCAAAACCATGCTATAATTCACTTTAAACAAGATGCAAATTATGTAGGAATCATTAGGATTGAGTTCTGTATGAAACTGCATAATAAGGTAAGAACTTTAGTTTCTAAAACTATGAAAACTTGAAATTTAAGACAGGGGTTTTGGGCATAAGGGCAAACTAAACCCTTACTGAATACTCACATACCTGATAGAAAAAAGATTCTTGAACTAGGGATGGAGTTTTGAAGTTTTGGAGAAGAAAGCCCTAAGCCAGAGAGAGTTCTTTCTCTCGTTCTGAACTTGAATCGATGGAATGATTGAAAAATAGGCTAAGTCTAATTAAAACCTCTTAAAATATACCCAAAATGACTTGGTATAGAATTTAAAAGAGTGAAAAAAAGACCAGAATACCCCTAACTTAAAAATAAAAACTACAGAATTTACCCGCCGGACGGGCTTGTCCGTCGAAAGGGAACAAATTGGACTGGTTTTCTGGGGAGTTCCCACGGCAGGGCCCCATGGCCCATGGTAGCTCCCACGGTGCTTGGCCCTGGCCGTTGGGCTGGGGAGTGGCTACAGAGCCACTGGAGGGTTCCCACGGCACGTGGCTAGCCTGTCGTGGCTGAAAAGACTGATGTCGTTCCCACGGTCGGCCTGACGATCCATCGTGTCTCGTATGACCCGTGGCACGTGCCCGTGGGACTTGGGAAATGCAGAATTTTCTGAGTTTTTTTTAGTATAATCTGGGTTAAAATTCTGGGTGTTATAAGACCAAATAAAGCCATTTGTAAAGTACAAAAAGCTAATCCAGAGAATTCACTTGGAAATGACGTCAGTTGGCATCTCTAATGTTTACATGCTGAGATGTTCCCTAACTAGCTTCAGTTTTGATGTAATGATGAGAAGCATCAACTGTTAAGACTTCATAAAGATTAAGAATTCATATGGAATTGCAATTTGGAGACAATATTTTGAACCGGGGGTGGGGGTGGGGGGTGTGTAGGAGTTCTAAAATAAGTAATTCTAAAAGAAGGAAATGGGAGAAAAATTAGGCCATGGACAGATAAATAGTGTGAAGATGGGCTACTTAAGGACATGTTTCCTTATTAAATTTAGTCAGAGATAAGAATTGCCTAATGGCAAAATGCACTTCTAACTCAGGATGGGACTTTTAACTTATAAGCACGCTTAATGATTGGGAAATGACAGAAGCTTCATTCTTTTTGCAGAAAATGAAAAATGTGACATAGATGATTGCAAGGAAGATTCTCAATGGTATCTGACAAGTAAAGATGGACCATTCATTGTTAAGACATGCTATGACTATGACAAGCTTTAAGAACTTCCAGTGGAGTATGAAAAAGAACGGCCTTGGAAAATGATATGGAGGACTAAAGTACCAACCAAAGTGGCTTGCAAGGATTTATTTTGTGCAGCAGGTACTTTTATGTGAAAAAGCTAGGGAATCGGTGGATCACTTGCTACTTCACTGTAGCTTTTCACGACTGATTTGGTCTATATTTTTATGCATTTTTAGAGTTCACTGGGTAATGCCATCAAATTTCTGAGAGCTACTCCATATTTAGCTAACACAGAGAATTGACAGGAGACAAAAGAAGCAAAACTGTAGCTATTATAAAATAAATTGAGAATGGTAACAGTTAAACTATATATTCACAGGTATACTACCTCAAAAGTGTAGTCCCTCTTCAGTATTACAACTTACAACTTGATCTCCTATTTGTTGCTTTTCTTACAAATAGTCTAAAAATAAAAAATATCTCCTGGTTGAACTAACCCTTCATGTTTACACCAACAGTAGTAAAGAGCTAAACTATTCATCTTAAACTTATGCAAATTGCTCTGTTTATCCTCAAAACATCTTCAATTTCTTTCTTTCCCTACCGTCCAACATGTACATGATAGGACAATCTTCCATGTCTTCTTTTTCTTGTTGCATTGCCATTACTTTTCCAGCAGTTTAGAACTCCCTTTATATTCCTAGCTTAAACCACTTGATCTTCCTCAGGTTGATGAAGATCTTCCAAAGATGATCTGATTTGTCCACTTACAATGTAAAAATGGATGATTAATTATCTTTGTTTGTTCCCCACATAAATAGCATCTAGAGCATAGTTTGAAACCTTTCTTGTTCAGATTCTCATGTGTCAACACTGCTTCTTTAACCAAAATTCAAGAGAAATATTTCACCTTGTAAGGCTCTTTTACTTTCCATATCATCTTCCACGACCATCCTACTGCTGGGTTATTTGAAGAGTATAGGTCCCCATATGCAGAATTTTCAGTGAATGTCTCTATGCTGTCTATCTTCTATACCATAGTGTCATTTTCCTGTGTTAAATTACTGAATTGTTCAACTGCGGTATAGAAGGCTACTATCCTTTCCAATTTTCAGTCATTCAGGTGTCTTCTAAGATGTACATTCCATCCCTACCCTGTCCACATGTTATCCACAATAGCTTATTGTTGAAGGCATAAGGTGTATAGATCTGGATAGATCTGCTTGAGGAGTTCATGTCCAATCCATTTGTCATCCCAGAATGAAACTTTCAGGCCATTTATAGGTGCTTGTTTGGTGTTCTTAATAGGAGATTTTGGCTTTAATATAGCCATTGTTGCCTATTAACCCAGTCTTGTGTCTTGCTTTATAAGTTTAGGTGCTAATTGGATATTCATTGGAGGTCTATACTCCTTATACTATTGGTTGCCTTCGATTTTAATTTTGTATCAACCTTCTACTTTCTTATCTTTTAGTTCCTTTCCTTTGTTTCCGCATATACGATATTGTATCATCTGGTATTAGAGCATGTATTGGATTTATTTCAACAAATCTAGTCTTGGATTTTGAGAAAAAAATATTCAAAAAAAAAAAGAAAGTCAGTCCCAAAATACAAAATCTACTTTGATTCGTGTTTTTGTTGTTGTTTTTGACACTAGATTCATATTCCTTGGTATTTTTTAAGTCTAAATCCAAGATTTTGAGTTGATTGAAGTTGGGAACAAGAATCCACCATTCAAGGAGCATGAAGGTTTGAAGACTTGAAAATGAGTCTTGAAGATTAGGGCTAATTCGAGCTAAATAAAGTATTGAGATATGTTCTCTAGCTCGAGAGGAAGCTACTCTTAAAATTTGATTTCGAGTTGATTAGAAGGATGTTGAAAATTTGAATGTTCTTGACGAGCTTGAAGGTTCAAAGAATTTCATGAACTTGAAAATGAGTTTTGAAGATTGAGGTGGAATTTTAGGTCAAAAAGTATTGGGGTTGATTCTCTAGCTTGAGGGGAAGCTACTCCTAAAATTTGCGATAATTTTGTGAAGAATTCAAGAAGTTGAAAATTTGAATGTTCTTCATGTGTTCTTGAGGAAGGAGTAAAAAGGGGACATTTTATCCAAAACCTAAGTGGAAAATTATCAAAAGGTGTTTGTGGTCCAAAAATAGGTAAAGACTAGATAAGGTGGGCCCAAGGAGTGAACAAAAATTCAAAAAAATTGAAATAAATAAATAAATAATTTTAGGCCTCAGATACAGTACCACGTGTCCAAAACATGGACTGCAACAGACAGCTCAACACACAGCTTCCACCCGTGCCAGTTCTGTGCGTCAGCTCGCCAATCCTGAGCCGACCGGAAATGGCTTCGGCCTCCCAGCAATTCGGCTCCAGCCTCTAGAACTCGGCTTCCGTGTCCCATCCTTGGCTTTTGCCTAATCAGTTGGCTCCAGCCTCTACAACATTGGCCCAGACCTCCCCAGCGAAGGCTCCATCCATTTTTCAGCATTTTTTCAAGTTTTGCTCCATCTTTTTGAGCATTTTCTCCATAAAATTCAACCCATTTTCTTCTCACATGATTTTTTTGGTTCAAATATTGGTACATTAATTTCTTTTTTATTAATTCTACCTTTTTGTCTTCATAACTTGATTTTAGTTAGTAGATTACCCTACTAAATATTTTCAAGTTCTTCTTAAATTATTTCACACTCTCTAGCCTTTTACCTCTCTAGGATCCGATCAGAGTTGCTATTCAATTCGATCAATCACTTGCCAAGAGTCACAAATAAGCCTTAAGGGTAAAATAGATTTTTGTTGGTCACAAAATGTGGACGACTCAATAAAATCTAATAGACTTGAACCAAGAAAATTAACAAAGAAATAAAATGAGAAAAGCCCAAAAAGAGATTACCACGAAAGAAAAATCGGGCTCAAAGAACTTGATAATATTTAGTAGGGTAATCTACTAATTAAAATCAAGATGAAGCCAAAGAAAGGTAGAATTAATGAAAAAGAAATTAATCTATCAAGATTTAGACCAAGAAAAATATGTGGGAAGAAATTGGGTTGAATTTCATGGAGAAAAGGCTCCAAAATTGGAGCCAAAACTTGAAAAAAGCTCTAAAAGTGGACTTGGCTGAGCGCTGGAGCTGATCTAGAGAACCTGGAGCCGGCTGGAAATGCGGAAGCCACTGGCTCAACACGAAAGTCGTTGGCTCAATGTGGAAGCCGAGTTCGCTAGGCTCGAATCTGGCTCGTAGGTAGGACCTATGTACAGTTGGCAACTTCTAATTGGGCCACAAAAATTTGCTAAAATTCTTCTTTTTTTTTGCTCAAATTTTCTAAATTTTTTTAGGAATTTTTACATAAATAAAATCTTTTAGATCAATTATTACCCATTTTTAGGGTACTTTTTTTAAATTATAAAAATCTATCACATATGTTTGCATTTAATAGCTAAAATCACCCTATTGCTTTTCTTATTCTCCAGCTCACTGCTCTATCACAATCACCCTCCAGATCTTTTCTCACTTATCTTCCTAATGTCGGAATCCAGCGCTACTTCGGAGCAACCGCGAACTAACAGAAACTCCAATGATCTAGACCCACAGTTTCTTTTCAGATCTGAGACGAGGTGGAGTGGACTGATTTCTCATTCATCGGAGCTGTATTTTTTTGGTGGAACAGAGACAGAGGAGCAATGGGATTGGGGTCTGGTTGGTTTTGTGGTGGTCTAGGGTTGGAGGTTTTCTGGTTATAACAATGGTTGTTGGTTGGTCGGGATTCGCTGAGAAAGGGGAAGGGAGAGATGGTTCGGAGAAGAGGGCGGTGGTGGTGTGGTTGTTGTGGTGTTGCTCATTTCGCCGGAGTGGTGGCTAATTCTTATGATTGATTTGGTTGCTCTGACAATTAGCTTCGCCGAAGATGGAGTTGGAGAAGGATGGAGGAGAGGGGCGTGATGGTGGGTGGTGGTCGGAGAACGGGAAGAAAGGGGCTGTTTGGTGGTGGTCTGGACGGAGTTCGCATTTAGTCGGAGATGGCTTCTCCAGTAGTGGGTGGATTGTGTGGTGATGGTGGTGTATTGCTTTTGGGTTGGAGCTACCGGTAGTCTGATGGTAGTGGTGATTCACCTGAGAAGAAGAGGTGAAGCCTTTAAAAGTTGTATTAAAACCATATTAAATATAAGCAATAGTTGTAATACAATTCTAATTCAATCTTATATATTGTTATGAATTCGATAGTCGTTATTTCATAACATATATAATATATTTTTAACAACGTAAACTAATTTTAGTAATAAGAAATTTGAAATTCACATATAACACATATAATACATTTATATTAAAATGTTTTAGTTATGTATTCACCACATGCATTAAAACATGCCTATAATAAGTATAATATAATTGAATTCAAATTGTATTACACTTGTTGTTTATTTTTTTCTCTTATTAATGATGTTAAAAATGTATTATACCTGAATTTCAAGCATTCAAATACTATTCAAATTAGTTTATGTGTTAATATATTAAAATTGTATAAGAAATGTATTATATATGTATTTAGCTGATTCTGCTTTTCTGGTAAGAAAAGTAAGACTATAATTTGTAAGAATAAAACTTATACTATAATTCATAATAAAACTTCCATAACACATTATCTATGTAAAAAGACCATATTCTTACACTCCTTTGGGCCCACCTTATCTAATTTTGGGATTACAAACACCTTTGACAATTTTTCACTTGAGTTTTGAATCAAATGTACCCTTTTTATTCCTCCTTCCTCAAGAACACATGAAGAACACCAAGAACATTCAAATTTCCAACTTCTTCAATTCTTTACGAAATTGTCCCGAATCTTAGGAGTACCTTTCCCTCAATCTAGAGAGAAAACCCCAATACTTTTTGACCTTGAATTCCACCTCAATCTTCAAGACTCATTTTCAAGTTTATGAAATTCTTCAGACCATCAAGCTTATCAAGAAAATTCAAATTTTCAACACCCTTCAAATCAACTCAAATCGTCTCAAATTTAGGAGTAGCTTCCCCTCGAGCTAGAGACAAATCCCAATACTTTGTTTAGCTCGAATTATTCCTAATCTTCAAGACCCATTTTCAAGTCTTCAAACCTTCAAGCTCCTTTAATGGTGGATTCTTCTTCCCAACTTTAATCAACCCAATAACTTGGATTTAGACTCAAAATGCTAGGAAATACGAATCTAGTGTCAAAAACAATAAAAACACAAATCAAAGCAGATTTTGAATTTTGGGACTGATTTTTGGGTTTTTTTCTGATTTTTCCCCCTCAAAATCCAAAGACTAGATTTGTCGAAAAAAGTCTAATCCAAGCTTTATACCAAATTATGTAAATCTAATTATGAAATTTAGAAACTAAGATAAACAAAAGATAAAGGAAAGAAGAAGGGACACAAGATGGAAAAGAAATGAGAACAATGGCTATAGATCAACCAATACCCTAAAAAAAAGTTCTAAAAAGCACCAATTCTATAAGAGCAAGGCACAAGAATGGGATTAATAGGCAACAATGACTATATTAAAACCAAGACCTCCTATTAATAACACCAAACAAGCACTTATACAATAGAGATGACTCTCAAGAGGAATGATTTCCTCTAACAAGCAATATCATTAACATTGTTTAGCAACCAAGGCCATTGCCTACTCTCACAAGAGTTTCGCTCAATAATTTTATATCAAAATAATCTAAGTCTAAATGAGTTATTCTCCACTATTTATAGCCTAAGATAATTATTATAAAAATACCTATAATGAAATAAGGGTCTTCTTAAGCATGGGGGCTGTGTTTGAAGAATAGCCTCTTTGCACATATAGTCCTTTTCTTCATACTCCAAGTATCTCTCAATTGGAGCATTGTACTTCCACTTTAGCATGTTCTTGCGTCTTAAGCCTTCCTTCTATCTCCCTTCAAGCCCTCGACATAGTGACTTGATGAGACGCTCTTGAGTTTCTTAGCTTGCCTTGTCGTGCATGCATATCACATCTTGTCACCGAGGTCACTCCTACCTTATCTTGAATATCTTCATTTCTAATCCTATCTCTCCAGTATGCCGACACATCTTATCTCTCCTAGTACTGAGCATTAATGTTAGAATTTATACCATTATCAAAAAAATAATGAGAAGCATCAAGAAAAGAAAAGTTGAAACATTTTGGGGGACTATGTAGATGCTACAAATCTTTAAGGAGGTCAAGGGGGACTAAGTAGTGTGTTCTAACATTTGGTAGAGGGCTTTGCATACTACATAATGTACTGGGTAGATTTTTGAGTTTAGTCTACCAAAACATTTTAAAATTTATAGATTTGGCTAGGTCGCATACTGCTAAGTTGAAAAGTCACAAAGACTTTAACATTATATTGATAAGTGTAGTGATGAAGAAGTCAAAGAGGTTGATGCTATATTTCTCTGAGAGTTTTCTCTTGTATTTTTTTATATTCATCTGTAGATTTCAGCCATGTCTACTCTTCTTTTGAGCATTATTTGCTGATATTCATCCTATAACTCTCAGAACTTAGCTTAATGCTATTTTTTCTCATGAATCTTTCTAGGTTCTCCCTGGACCCTGCTAATGAGGGATGCTTTGTGCACTGACTGCCCTTTTTAATCTTTTTAGGTTCTGCAATGTCATATTGCTATTGTTATATTACTAGAAATGGATTTGCACAGTTGTCACCATATCCTCTACTGCATAAACTATTTCAAGCAATTTATTGTTCGTCTTTAGTAGACAACATGAAGAAAATAATGAATTGCATCATCCACTCCAACCCACCGGACTACATCCTAGTTGCTCCACCAGTTACCAACAACAAAGGACTATGCATAAAAATACCAAGTGATGTATTTACCAAGGATAACTAGATACGCGCTTCACTTTTAGTTATATTCATCATTATTTAACTACAAATTAAAAATTACTTCTAAGAGTGCAGAAAAGTAAAACTAAGAAATAGCTAGAAGTCATGTGCCCACCTGGTTGAATGGACGTGTTTCTGTGAAGTAAGCCCTTTCTAGAACTCCTTCAGCATGAAGTGCCCGGTAACACCAAGAGCACTTTCGTATCCAGCTGTTGTCAGACTATCGAAAATCAACAAAATCAGAAATTAGCCATATGCAAATAATCATCGTTGTCACAATTTCTTCCTGCTTCTTCTCTGTTACGACTTACATAGAAACCCCATGACCATTGAATATGGGAGAAGGTAACCTTTTTTGAGAAGAAAAAGGTAACCCTTTTTATGAGTAATAAAGGAATATTATTGATGAGAAAAGAAGTACATCTAAAAGAGAAATTTACAATGTGTTGAAAGAACTAAGAGCCTTTTTGGATTGACTTATTTTAAGTGCTTTTAAGCTAAAATAACTTTTAAACACTTTTTGAGCGAGTGGGTAATTAAAAAAGTGCTTATAAGCACTTGATTATAAGCTAAAATGATAAAAATAAGCCAAAAGCCAAAAGTTCATCCAAATGGGCTCTAAGTAAGTCAACAATAGCTTCCAGTTCTAAAACATATGCCGTAGTATTGTTGCACCAGACGAAAACAATACACTTGAACTTTAGATTAATAACACTTGAGATATGGGAGAAGGTAACTTTAAATCAAGTATGTCACTGATCCCATCACAAAAAGGTGAAAGAAACAGAAAAATCAGTACTACATCTAAACAAAGTTACCTTCCAGTTTTGCAGTGGGTCAAGATTGTTATCTTGTGAGAGCCTGACAAGTGACTCTGAAGAAAACTAGCACCATATGACCCAATTGCCTTATTTGACATAACAATATCCTCCAGTATAACTTCAGTGGCCTCAATGTAAGCCTGATGGAACAGAAGAGGGGGTAAGTGTGATGCACCCAAAATAAAGCACAACTCAATACAATTAGATGGTCAACTGCCTGCAACTAAGTCGCACCATTCTTCAATAGTTTCTCTTCTTCACTACTTCATTAAGCAGGTATAGCTGGGTAATTGTCAACGCCAAAATGTTACTACCTGAAAAACACCCTTGGCTTCTTTAGCTTTGGAAACAACCTTGTCTATAACTTCATTGAGCTTCACAGCAGCATCTGAAAGATTAACAACTGTTGGCCGGCTGCATGTAAGAAATTCAGATTTTTGCCATGTCCTTCTTACTTTCCTCAAAGGCACAAGCAAGTTGAGAAGCTAGAGCTTTATAATTTTGAAAGACAAGCAGAAATGACTCTGAAAAATTCTAGCTACTTAATAATTACCTTAACACAAGATATTCCAATTTCTTCCATAGAAAAGTTATTGCATCATCAGTAGTCACATTAAAAGAAGCTAAATTTGAAACTTCTACTTCCAAAGACAAGGAAGCTGCTATGACTATTGCAGGTGCCCCACGGACAACCATTTCCTTAATTACTTCCCTGGTTCATATGCAGAAACAACAACAAATGATACACTCAATGTCAAAAGATTTATTTGCAGCAGCAGCATAACTTGTAGTGAAACAACAAAGGAGAAAGGAAGGACAAGATCATTTACCAGTAACACAAAAGAAATATCAAGAACAACAAAAAATTGAGATAAAAGTTCCCATGTACGATAACTATCAAAAAATGGGGGCGGAGGATTTGAGGGGGAATCAGAATCATACAGTAACTATAAGCTAGACAACTTCATTTAGTCATATAAAACCATTTTTTTTTTTGGATTAAAGGTCATCTAAAATTATATATTTGTAGGTGAATTATACAGAAACTGAAAAAAAATGTTTGAAAAACTAGTGTTTATCTCAGAAGGGAGTGTCTGTAATGACCCTTCCAGTCATTCACACGTTTTTGCCTTTTTATTACTGTTAGAGCTTGCCTGTAGCGGCCCTAAGTCATTTATGGCTTGCTGGGATTGATAGTTTAGTGCTTGGGCCATTTGTTGAGCCGTTATGACCATTTCTCTGTTTTAGAGCTTTAACTTAGTAAATCATTGACTTTAGTCAAAATTCTTAGCTAGCTGCTCAGAATCGAATTCTGAAAGTTCTGCTAGCTCCGAAATGTAGATTTTGGTCTAGTTGGACCTTTAGTTGGGGCCTGAGAACTTTCGGTATGATTCTATCTCACTTTTTGAGACTTCAGACCAGTTGAAGTTAGAAGTTTGACTTTGGTCAACTTTCGATGATCGAAGCGTCAAGATAAGAACTGAAAACTAATAGATAAACAAGGATTCGACATCCGATGGTTCCATCAGCTCTGAAAAGTTTAGTTTGGGTTAGGTAGGTGGTTGGTTTGGGTCTTGGGTGCGCCGGGCTCATTTTGGGTGTTTGGTTGGTTTTAGTAAGTGTTGACTTAGGTCAGCATTTGATGTGCCAGGATTCTACGACACATTTGACGCCTTTAACTAAGAATACTCGCGAGTTTTCAAGCAACTTTTGTGGTTTTTGATGTTTTATTGTTATATTTGCAAGGAATGGAGCTAGAGATGGAAATGAAAGAAAAAATGTTCAAAAACCTCAATTGGTTAAGCCTGACGGCTGGAATGAGTGACCGTCACACCTGTGACTGGCCGTCATCCAGGACGCCAGGACGAGACAACAAGTTCATCGAGCACTGCCTAGGAGTGACGGCCCATCTGACAGCCCATCACTGGCCTGACGGACCGTCACCCAGGCCACCAAGATAAAACAGAAAACAAATGCACATAAAACGCACTCCTCAAATGCGTTTTACCTTATATACATGTAAGTCGTCGAGCAGGTGACGACTTACCTGAAAATTTGTAATAAAACTCATTTGGGAAATGCGATTTACCCTATAAAGCTGTAAGTCGTCACCTGCTGGACGACTTGCCTGAAGATTTGCCTAGGAGCTCACTGTTTAGCTGTGACGGCTCAAGTGACGGCCAATCACATGCATGACGATCCGTCAGGCGACCCGTCAAGGCCTTCGCGGGATTTTGAAAATTCTATTTTTGGACTTTATTTCCTGGACTACTATAAATACCTTGTGTTAGGGTTATTTTATTATCTATTATCTAATATTTGTAACGCACTTTTGAGGCGATTTTGAGAGAAAAAAAAGAACGAAGAAAACACGTCTTTGTCTTCTTCCTTGGGAATTTCTCCATTAGTGCTTGAATTCTTCGAAGTTCAAAGTAAAGAAGATTTTTCTATTGTAAGAATTCTTTCTTCCTTTATGAATATCATTATTTCTTTGCTTCGTTTTGCCAGCATGAGTGGCTAAACTCCCACAACTAGGGTTGTGGGAGCCATGGAAAAAGTAGCAATATAGATTCCGGGTAGCATTGGGTTCAATCTATATGTTGTCACATTGTTAATTATTCGTTATTAACGTTTTCTAGTGGTTGCAAACATTAGAACATGCCTAAGTTTAATTTGCTTGAACAAAGAGATTAAAACCAGAAAATTTGATTAACTACGAGGATTCGAGACTACCAACTCTCGTCTTATGATTAATGTTGTAACTAGATTAATGTACTTGATGTTTAGGATTGAAACAAGAAATTTCACCTTTTCAAGTTCGAGAGAATTGAAAAGAAAATTCATCTATTTAGTTGAAAAACGTTTAGATGATACCATTAATTCAATCACATCGTGATATACATATAGAAAGAACCCGGTTAAGCTTTGAGTCGAAATTGTTATGACGCCATGGTGAACACTTCCCTAGTTCATTCTCGCATTGATTATAAACTCTTGAAAATTTGCTGCTTGTTAGTTAACTTGTGTGAATTTGACATTTAAACCCCTCCCCCCAAATTACCAGAAACTATCGATTACTAGTCAACTAAATTACTATCGACTTAATTTACACTTTATTCCCTGTGGGATCGATCCCAACCTTGGTTGGGTTCTATATTTGACGACGACCGCTTGCGCTTCTTAATTAAAGTGTAATTTGGGCGTATCAAATTTTGGCGCCGTTGTCGGGGAATACGGTTGTTTATTAAGTCCGGTGTGTTTATTTGACTCTTAGTCATATTTTCTGCTTTCACTTTTATTTGTTGTTTTTGTTTGTTACAGGGTATAGAGTTGTGCATGCCAAGTACCCAATGGTCGGGTGAACCAATATTACCCTACGACCCCGAGCTCGCAAGAACGCTAAGGCAAACTATGAATGCACAACAACAGGAGGCAACAAGGCTCGCTGCAGAACAGTAGGCTCAACGGGCTCAACATCACTTGAATGCTGAGGATATCGAGGATGATATTGCATTAGATGGAGTTGGTGCTACGGGCGCCATTGTTCTTCCTCCGCTAGCGCCCGAGGCCAAGTTCAACATTACTAGCACAATGATTCAGCTGTTGAATTTGAGAGGGTTGTTTCGTGGTGTGGCTGGTGATGACCCCAACAGGCACCTGATGAATTTTGTGAGCATCTGCAAGTCGTTTGAATTGCTGGGAGTGAATCACACGGCCATCAGGCTTAGGTTGTTCCCGCTGTCTCTGTCTGATGAAGCAACGATGTGGTTGACTGAGCTAACTCCAGATTCTACAAAAACCTGGGGAGAGTTGAAAGGAGCTTTCCTAGAAAGGTTCTTTCCTCCCTCTAGGATGATACAGTTGAGGGACGAAATCAGAAATTTCAGGCAACAACCTCATGAGGCCTTACATGAGACATGGTTGCGGTTCAAGAAAAAGCTGACACAATGCCCAAACCATCAGTTGACCGATAATTTTTTGATGCAGACATTCTATAGGGCACTGAATTCGGCTACCAAGCCGACACTGGATAACGCAGCAGGTGGAGCATTTATGGGTCTCACTTTTATTGAGGCCACAACTATTTTGGACTGGCTCACCAAAACCAACAGGGCCTGGCATACACGGGATACAGAGCTAGCAGCTAGCACTTATGCAGTTGGTATGTCAGCAGAGCAGCACAGGAAGGAGGAAGAGCGGGACCAAGATATGGCCCATCTGAAAACTCAAATGGACCTACTGAAAAAGCATTTGTTGTCAGGAGGTATTGAGAAAGTGAAAGTTGTGGGTTCCCAAAGTAGAGAAGCAGAGTCTGGGTCTGATGAGGAGGCCAATTATTTGGGTGGTTTCCCGGCTTATGGCCAAGAAAATCAAGGTAGGAATAATTACTATGAAAAGCCGGGTTATAAGAGTCGAGAGCAAGGTGATTGGAGGAGCAAAGATGACAGAGGTGGATTATATATACCACCTGGTAATCGTGACAAAGCTAGCAATGAGTCAGGGACGTCCAAACTGGAGAATATGATGGCTAAGATGTTGTTGAAGGTAGAATCGACTGACTCCGGGGTAAAGGAGACGAAGACTGAATTATCAGCAATGAGTCGGGTGGTGGATTCACATTCCACCTCGATTAAGCAATTAGAGAAACAAGTGAGTCAAATCTCGGCGTCTCTAAATCAAAGGAAGACAGGTACCTTACCGAGTGATACCATTCAAAACCTGAGGAATGATGGGAGTTGTATGGCGATGACTACGAGAAGCGGTAAAACATTATCGGAATCACATACGGTAATTCAGACATAGAAAGGTGATGTTGCGGATGAAAATATGGTAGAGGATGCTACTCAAGTGCTCACGGACAAAGGCAAGGAAGTTGAAAAACTTCCAACTATGATGCCTCGGCCACCTCCTCCTTTCCCACAATGGTTAAAGAAAAAAGTGGAAGATAGCAAGTTACACAAGTTCATGATCATGCTCAAGCAGATATCAGTGAACATCCCACTGGTGGATGCTCTTTAGCAAATGCCCGGATATGCCAGGTTCATGAAGGACTTGATTTCCAAGAAGAAGTCAGTAAGCTTTGAACCGGAAGATAACCTCCACCACTGCAGTGCTATTTCTTCAAGATCGTTAGTGCAAAAGAAAGAAGATCCAGGTGCTTTTACTGTTCCCTGTACAATCGGGAAGTTCAATTTTGAAAAATCCTTATATGATCTTGGTGCTAGCATCAACTTGATGCCGCTAGCAGTCTATAAGCAGTTGGGCTTGGAAGACCCCAAACCAACTACCATGAAGGTGTTAATGGCCGACCGTTCAGTAAAGCGACCGGTGGGAATATTGTATGATGTGCTAGTGAAGATTGGTAAGTTTATATTCCCAGCTGACTTTGTAATCTTAGATTGTGAAGTGGACTTTGAAGTTCCCATAATCTTGGGACGGCCATTGTTAGCCACTGCAAGAGTGTTGGTCGATATTGAAAGAAACAAACTAACATTCAGACTGAACAATGAATTGGTCAAGTTTGATGTGTATAAATTGATGAAGCCACCAAGAGACATGAGGGTGGTCTCGATTATCAATGTTATTAATGAAGCACTTACGGATGTGCATATTGAGGAGAAGGGTGTGGTTGAGACCCTAGTTTTTATGAGGAGGATGTTGGGATCACAGGTAGAGAAACCTATAGATGTAGGCGGTGAGAACAAATCAAAGAAAAGAAAACACCGGAAGAGAACCAACAAGGAAAAGGAGTTAGAAAGAGTGACGAAGCTGTCTCGAATAGCCGAGAAGCCGATAAAAGAGAAAGTTGGAGCTCAACTGGATGATGTTGCTTGCACTTGTTCCAGAGACTACTTCTACCTTGGAGACCCCGACGGTCTCCAACATCGTACCAGATTTTGAGGCCTAAGGGCTTCACAGGTATTCCTTTCTCTCACAGTTTTATCTTTCACATGTATGCATTGGAGACAATGCATGAGTCTAAGTTGAGGGTGTTGGGATACCTGTGAGTCCATCACCTCCGAGGGTTTTTGTTGCCGTATTTCTTTTCCCTCGGTGTGCTATCTAGTAGAACCAGCATGTTTAGGTTGTCATTTTAAATTTTATTTGTGTTGTATTGTGGTGTCTATAGCAAGCATGACTTTTTGCAAGTTGGATTAAAAAGGAGCCCCCTCCAAAAAAAAAATGTTGAATTTGTACGTGTGTTTGAAATGATTGACTGTTCTGGATCTCTGAATGTCATTGAATGGATGTGATTGTAATAAGTGTGCTTAAGCCGAACTGTTGTTTTTATAGTTGGTAGTGGTATGGTTTCTTGGTGCCAAGTGTGTGTGAGCTTATTGTTATAAACTCTTACTCTGTGCATGCCATCTAGAACTTGCCCGGTCTATTTTGTTAAGCTTGAAGTTGGTTGCTTAGGAAAGGATCACATGCCTTTTTTGTGTGCAGTCCACTTAGCCTAAAAGACTATCCA
Source organism: Jaltomata sinuosa (assembly GCA_003996215.1). NCBI lineage: Eukaryota > Viridiplantae > Streptophyta > Magnoliopsida > Solanales > Solanaceae > Jaltomata > Jaltomata sinuosa. The sequence goes on along the minus strand of QJPP01006199.1, from coordinate 2,208 downwards.
AATGTAAATAACCCCTTTGATCCACGTTTGAGCCAAAGTTGACTTTATTCTTGCGATAACCTATTACCCTTCCTTTTTTAACTTTGAGTCTTTATTTTGGCCCTGGTCCCTCCTTGGACATCGTGCACCTCAACTCAGGAAATTAGCCTAAGTTGAGGGTGGCTACTGTAGAGGTACATGATAAGAAAAATGGGGTTAAGTTGACTTTGTTCTTCCGATAACCTCTTACCTTTCCCTTTTAACTTTGAGTCTGTATTTTGGCTCTGGTTCTTCCTTGGACATCGTACACCTCAACTCAGGCAATCAACCTAAGTTGAGGGTGGCTACTATAGAGGTAAATGATAAGAAAATGGGATTGTGCTTAATTGGTTGTTGTTGGGATAGAAAGTGCAGGTGTGTGCCAAATGAAAAGTCAGAAAAAGAACTAAAAAAAGAAAGAAAAAGAGTTATCATGTTAAAAAGGCCACACCTGTAGCAAGAAATAAGGAAATCAAAGGTGATTATGAGTGGATGTAAAAAGGTTGAATGGAAATAATAGGTCAATGATTACAAGGAGGGTTTGGTCACTATTCCCCAAATGTATCCTACCTGCACCCGAAGCCTCATTACAAGCCAAAACAAGTCCTGTAGTTATCCTGAGCGGCTTTCTGAAAAAAAAAACTGAAATAGAATAGCAAGGGCAAGCTTATGGCATTGCATGTGCATTGTTTGAAATTGTTTGTGAGTGTGAGCGCCTTACCTAGTCCCAAATCTTGTGTATGGGACTTCTTTATGGTGAGGGCATCAAGATTTCTGTATCATCTATTGACTGTTGGGATAGCTGTTGTGTGTGTATGTAGAATATTCTATCATATCGGAATGACATGTTTGGATCCTTGCAAGTTAGCGTTTCATACATGTGTGTGCTACCGGGGGGCTTGATTTAAATTTAATAAACTGTTGAGTGGCCATGATGTAATGACTCTTCCGGTCATTTCCACGTTTATGTTTTGAAGTCAAGCAAATCGACAAAAGATATCGTAAGACCTTTAACAAATTTTCTGAACTTTGGGTCAAATGTATCAGGGCTTTTCTCTCAATATATAAAGAGTTAGAAGTCCCCCGAGATACCAAATCGAAGGTCTACGAGTATAGTTTCCAACGCACAAAACCTCACGTCCAAATGATCTCGGAGTAAAGAGTTATGACTGTTTTACCGCGGACTGTCTGGCAGAAAATGGGTTGCGAACTGGGTCGCGAATCGGGTCGGGTTAAACGCGATTTTAGCCTCGACGTCACGTTTTAAAATGCCATTTCAGTTCCGAAACAGTTATAAAAAATAAGGGAGGATCCCGAGGGAATTCTGAGTATCAAAATCGTGCGTAGGCGAATTACGAGCCTAAACTTAAGAACCTTATTAGCATCGTGCGTGTATTTGAAATATTTATTTAAAAGTTGAATTTGGTAAAAATTATATTATTATTGCCTTTTCAAAATATTTTAAAGGTTTATGGAAAATATTTTTGATACGTTATAAGTATATATGTATTTATTTTATAAGATTTTTATACTCCGTAATATTTTAACGGAGATAGTAAACTTAGTTACGTTGAAATTTATTATTATAATATAGCAGGTTTTATTCGAAATAATTTTCTAATGATTATGGTATATTTAAAATATTATATTTATTTTACCACGAATTTACGAAATACCCGAATATTTATTTAACGGGATAAAAATTATTTTGGTGGCACCACCACTTCCACGTGGAAGTGGTGGGAGTGGACAGCAAAAGGGGTAAGAAGCCACGTAGTGGCTTAGCTGTTGGTAAGTACCAACTCTAAAATGTTAAATATACTTTGCCCTTTATTAATCTTTTTGCCAAAATGAACTCTTAGTGAGTTATTCTTCAATATCCACCATTTGATTATATTACACAGTGCTGCATACATGTATGATAATCTTCAGGTGGGTGGGTTAGCATCTTATCCCATGATTTACATAATTGTGTGTTTAATCAATTATCGACGTCAAGTTATTCCATCCCAAATCCGAATCCAATTCCGATTTAGTTTTGGATTTTCTCGGAGTGGTTCGAGCTTGGACATCGTTGTTCTAGCAGCTTGTCGTCGGACGACAGGTAGGTTACGGTTTATTTTTCCTAGACTCCGTATATATAAAATAAAATTATATTAATGGGCATCCTTGGGTTGGTTTATTAGGTTG
>QJPP01006198.1:0-13731 GCA_003996215.1 Jaltomata sinuosa | reverse complement strand
AATGATGCAGTAAAGTAAATTCGTACCAGGCGTGGTACCCGAGCCAACCATTAGTATTTTCCCATACCAGGCGTGGTACCCAAGCCAATCGTTAGTATCCCATATCAGGCGTGGTACCCAAGCCAACCATTTGTTATACCCGTACCAGGCGTAGTAATCGAGCCAAACATAAGTATTTCTGTACCAGGCGTGGTACCCGAGCCAACCGAATGTCAATTAATCCACAGTCAAATAATGAACAAACAACTTGTAAAACGACAAGCAACACACAATTCAATTCACAGACTGTAATACATGACTCTTAGGCATTCCTAATAATACCTAAGTAATGTATCTCATACAAACACTTAGATAAGAGTACACAACATACATTACTAACAATTCCCTAAGCAATGTATCTCATGCAAGCACTTAGATGAGAGTACACAACATACAATATTTACAGGGATTGTTAACCATCACCTACCCCTCCCCGGGTGGATGACTTAGCCCAACCTTGGTCCGAGGATTAATCCGTTTCCCCTTACTGACATATAATGAACGATTTCCTTTCTTAGAATAATTTAGCAACTACGTGATTCCCGAGACTTTACCCAACACCGAACACAGAGTGGAAACACCTCCCCTTTCCTTAGTAAAACCAACAGCTACATCTCATGCCATTTACATTCCCGAAATCTTATCTAGGAGTTTTTCATTTCCATTACCTGTAGTTCCTAAGCATTCTCCCGGTTCTCCGAACCTTCCCGACATTCTAGTCCCCAAGCCTATCATTTTATTCTACCAAAATAATTAAATATCCACATTATACGTATCATAAGACCAATCCTTCAATCCATACAATTCCTAATTCACACATAACCAGTATTGAATCCGCCAAACTTCATGCCCGAAGGCCTAATCATGGATTCTCCCCTTCATTCTACACAATAATAGGAAATAAAAATGGTCAATCTACTGTTGGGAAGAAACCTAGCCTACCTGGATGTCGAGAAGCTATTCAATGCCCTTTTTGGCTCCGTGAAGACCTTCTATGACAATTCTGCAGGTCCGAATCTGTGGTTTCACGTCCCTTTCGCTGGAATCCCTCCTCCCCATGGCTCTCAATCCTTGGAGCAGCCTAGGAGGGTTTTTGGAATAGCAAGCATTTATTTTTAGGGCTGAAGGGAAGAGAATGAAATAAAAAACCCATTTTCTGGGTTTTCTGGTCTCGTCGCTCCGCTATAGTGATCCCTGCTCTGCTATAGCGGTACTGTCGTAGAGGAGTCAACCGCTATGGTAGAGGTTGATCGTCTTGACTTCTGCTATAGCGGTAATTATTACTCTATAGCAGAGGTCACCATGGCGAAGTGGTAGCACTCGTCACGGACAGAAACTCGGAAAATTCCTAAAAAGATCCCTGTTTACCACACACCTTGAATCCCCGACGTTCCGGAATAACCCCTTCACGTCAACCTCAATTTCAGGAGCTCTTCTTACCTGAATTCGATTATGAAAAGTCCCCTGGACTCCTCTATATCTTAGCTACACAGAAAACTAGCTCAAATGGAGACATCAAACTCAATCCTTACCCGGATTGCCCTGGACTATACCTTGCTTCCAATTCTGGCCGATGCTAGCCTATCCCAGAACTTTCAACTCTCAATCCGGAAGTATTCTAACTCGAACTTGGCACGAAAAGTTTACCCATAACGATGAACCCGGTCTACACCAATACCAACTAATAATCAATATAATAACCCGGCCTACACCCATACCAACTAATAATTAACATAATAACCTGATCTACACCAAGACAAAACTAATAACCAACATAATAACCCGGTCTACACAAAGACCAACTAATAACATAATATAACAACCCGGCCTACACCAAGACCAAACTCATAATATAATGTAACAACCCATCCTAAACCAAGACCAAACTCACAATATAATATAACAACCCGGCCTACACCAAGACCAAACTCACAATATAATAACTCGGCTTACACCAAGATCAAAATGCAATATCACAATTTATAAACACAGCCCGTTCCACTCATGGAACCAAATCAGTTATACAATGCAATGCAATAAGTAAACACGTACCAGGCATGGTACCCGAGGCAACCAGTTAGTATCTCATACCAGGCGTGGTACCCGAGCCAACCATTTGTGATACCCATACCAGGGGTGGTACCCGAGCTAACCGTTAGTAATTTCTGTACTAGGCGTGGTACTCGAGCCAACCGAATATCACACAGAAATCCAACAGTCATAAACAATGACCAAACAACACTTGTAAGCCAGCAAGCAAATACACCAAGTTCATTTCACAAGACTGATAACCTGACTCTTAGACATTCCTAGTCATTCTCTAAGCATGAAACACATACAATACTTAGACCAAAGCACACAAAACATATAATGCATATGAAAATCAACACATCACCTACCCCATTCTGGGTACACTATGAACTGTCAAATCCTGTCTAAAGACTAACCCCGGTTCGCCTTTTTAAACATGAAATTAATTACATTTATTCCTGACCCTCTTCCTAGGACCAAATACAACCTGGGAAAACATTTCCCAGCCTTAGAACACAGCCAACGAATATCCTAATTATAGCAATTAGTTTTTGAAACTTCTGTTCCTTGCACATTAGTTAATTACTAACCATTTTCCGGTTTCCCAAACCTTCTGATATTCTAGTTCCCGTATTTATTAGCAAAATCACATAAATTAAGCAATGCCTAGAATATCACAACACACTATCCCAATTCTACCATTTCCAACTAATCCAACAAATCAACAATTTCCTCCATACTCTGTGCCCGAAGGCCTAATCATGGATTCTCCCTTTCATTCTACACAATAGTAAAACAATTAAAGCGGCCAATCTACTCTTTGGAAGAAACCTAGCCTACCTGGATGTCGAGCAGCTGCTCCATGCCTTTTCTGGCTCTGTGAAGGCGTTCCTTGACGATTCTGCAGGCCCAAATTTATGGTTTTGCGTCCTTTTAGCTGGAATCCCTCCTCCCCAAGGCTCCCAAGCTTTGGAGCAGCCTAGGAGGGTTCTTGGAGTAACCCTTGTCTATTTTGGGGTTGAATGGGAGAGAATGAAAATATGAAACCCATTTTTGAGTTTTCAGATCTCGTCGCTCTGCTATAGCGGTCCAATCTCTGCTATAGTGGTACCACCGTAGCGGAACCTACCGCTATAGTGGTGCTGACAGGTGTTGACTTCCGCTATAGCTGTAATTTCTCCGATATAGTGGAGGTTGCTATGGCAGTGTGTCAACCGCTACGGTGGTTGACATGGGACAGAAAGTTGTGAATCCTCTCAAAAGGGTCCATTTTACAACACACTTAATTTCCTGACATTCTCGAATAACCCCTTCACATCAACCTCGATTCCGAGAGTTCTATTTACCCGAATTCAATTCTGAAAAGTCCCCCAGACTCCTTTATATCTCAGCTAAATAGAAAACTATCTCAAATCAAGATACTTTACCCAAACTTTATTCGAATTGTCCTAGACCATACCTCGCTCCAAAACTGACCGAGACTAGCCTAGACCAGAATTTTCAACTCCCAAACCCGAAAGTTTTCTGACTCGAAAATTAGCAAAAAAAGTTTACCCATAACGACGAACCCGGTCTTTACAACCGCCAGTGTATTTGAAGTCCATATAGTTTTCCATGTATCCATGCTAAAGTGATACCATAGAGATGGAGAATATATTATCAAATGGGATTCCATGTTGCTAGACAAGGATCTTCAATATGAAGAGGAGTTAATTACGATACTTGATTGGGATGTACAGAAATTGAGGACAAAGGAGATCAGGTCGGTAAAGGTTCAATGGAAGTATCGTTTGATTGAGGAAGCCACTTGAAAAAACAAGAAGGATATGCGGGACAAGTACCCTCACTTGTTTGAGGATTCAGGTACTACACTTTCTCTCTTTTAAATTATCTTTTTCGGGTTTGATCATTCAGGAATGAGTGATGAATAAACTGGTATTTGTTGTAACGATGGGGTCCGTCGTTATGGGTAAACATTTTATGCCAAGTTTTGGGTTAGAAAACTTTCGGGTTTGAGAGTTAAAATTTTTTGGCTAGGCTAGTCTCGGATGGATTTTGAGTGAGGTATGGTCTAGGGAAATATGGGAAAGAATTGGGTAAAATATCTTAGGTCGAGCTACTTTTCCGTTAGCTAAGACCTTAAGGAGTCCGGGAGACTTTTTGAAAGTGAATTCGGGCGAGTAGAACTCTCGCTATCAAGGTTGATGTGAAGGGGTTATTCTGGAATGTCAGAATTTAAAGTGTATTGTAAAACGGGCACTTTTGGAGAATTTTTTGAGTTTTTGTCCCGTGTCAACCATTATAGCGGGTGACACTATACTACAATAACTACCGTTATAGCGGAGATATTCCTGCTATAGCGAAAGTCAACATCGGTCAGCACTGCCATAGCGGTCGGTTCTGCTATAGCGGTGCTGCTATAGTGGTGTACGAACTGCTATAGCTGACTGAGTCAGGATAAATGCATAAACTTCTCCAAAACTTTCAGTTTTTCCTCAAGAACATTTTGGAGAAGGGCAGAGGCGATTTGGGCGATTTTAAGTCGGATTTACACCAAATTTCGTCCTAAAGGTAAGGATTTCACTCCCCTACACTAGTACTTCAATTCTCGGTTAGTAGAATTGATAGTTACGGGCTTGGGTGAAGGTTTGGATTGACCTAAAAATAGTAGAATCCAGGGGGAAAGGGGGTTCTAGGGCGTGGAAGTTCTTGGGTCTTGAATATTATTGTTGGGTTATGATCTATTCACCATAATTCGCTTAATGTGTCCATAAAAATGATAGATTTAGGTGAATTAATGGTGAAAAGGCCTTGGGATGGATGGAATGATCATAGGTTGTCTTGAAAATTTGGATTTGAGTATAATCCGAATAATTATTAGGCCATGAGGACTGATTTTAGTATATCTTGTAATCATTTTTAGACCGAGAATAAGCAAAGGCTTCGGAAAATGAGAAGGCTCCAGTCCAGTAGAGTTTTTGAGTTATTCGAAGTAGGTGATGGTTATTGTCTTGCCAAATGCAATGTATATACATGTAACTATAACTTAGTAATGTATGTGCTTCCATTCTTAGGAAAGGAAACTATGAATGTCCAAATATTTGGGGTGTCACTTATGTGAAATGAACTTGATTGTTGCTTGTTGGTTTTACAAGGGTATTTCCTATTCATATAAGTTTTGACTACTGGCTTTGTGTGATATTTGGTTGGCTTGGGTACCACGCCTGATATGGGATACTAACGGTTGGCTTGGGTACCATGCCTGGTACGGGTTTAATTTGCATTGTTGATTGTGTTTATCGAAGGTTCCATGAGTGGAACGGATTGATTATTGAATTTGTGATATTGTATGTTGGTCCTTGAGAGGTCGGGTTGTTACACTTAAATATGGGGTTGATACTGGAGTGGACCAGGCATTGCATGTTAAAACTAGGTGTTGGTCTAGGGATCCGTAGTTGGTCCGGGTAAAGAAAAAGGGTAAATGTCTGGATTATTGTTTCTTGTTAAATGATTGTTTAACCTGTTTCATGTGATTGATAAGTTAGAAGGTAGGATGAGAGCCTGGAAATTATATTACTGGTTGTTGCTACATGTTAGTGCTGCTTTATTCGGTTTTGGTTTATTGTACTTATATTGCTTGTTGGATCTGGCCGATGATCCTACCAGTACACGGTGATTGTGTACTAATTCTGCACTTATTTTCTTTCTGAGTACAGGCTATCTTCCAGCGGCTCCTACGCGACCTCAGATCTAGTCCCAGTGATTCCAGATTTCAAAGGTGAACTGCTTCTGTCGGGCTACCTGGATTTCTTTCAGTTAGTTATAGTCCAAGTTATTTTTGGACTTAAACTCTTGTTTCTTTTTAGGGTTGCATCCCCGTTCTAGACTTTTGGTAGATTATTTTGGTACGATGACTTTCAGTTTCTAGGAAAAGATTCGCAGGATGTCATTAGCTTTTGATTAGATGTGAATGATAGTTTATTTTCAATGCAAATTGATTTTGAGTTGTTAGACTTTACTAAGTGTTGGATTGATATTGGTACGCTCATCCGGGAGTTTTCGGGTGGGTGTCACTCATGACGGGTTGAGTCGTGACACCAACCAAGCTCATCCACAAAGTGAGAGTTGATCAACAAAAACAATTCCCTGCTCCAGCAATGGAGTTTGTTGTAGGTTTATCTAATTTATTTTTTTCCTTTTACGCAAGCCATTTCTTTGTTTGATGCGTTCGTACATTTTCCCTTCTAGGGAATGTTTGTTTTTAAAAATTCATTTGCTATAACTAATTGCTATTCCGATTATGTTTTTGTTGCACTTTTTCATTGTATTCACTATTACTAATAATTCTTGAGTTTTGTTTGACTTTAAGCGCACTTTCTCTTTTTATTTTCTACTCGCACTCACTAATAATCTATTCTATTTTTCTTCCTCTCATAGAATTGCAATTTCTTCTTTTTTTTTTACCTATTTGATTGAGTTTTTAAGCTCTTCGCAGTTCTTCTCTGGACTCTGTACATAGCGGGAGCTTTAGTACACCAGAATGTCCTTTTCTTCACGATTCTTGCAACAATGATGAGGAAGATGGTAAGTCGGTTCTCAATTTTTCTAAATTTTTACAACTTAAAACCATGTGAATTATTCTAGCTAGACTCATGTGTTGCTTAATAATGCTGATGCAAAGAGGGGAAAAAATAAGGAATGCACTAGATTCGTCTATGTAATGCAAAACAACGATGGACAAGGAATAGTACAATATTCGTATATTTAGTAATGCATGTACCAAGGTGGATAAGAAGTAGTAAAATATCATTTAAAACCATCAACATAGGGTGCTTTAGTAAAAAAAAAGTATATAAAATAGTGCTAGCTGCTAAATGATTCAAACTACGATCAAATTACAACTCATACAATTAAGAAATTTAAAATACATGTAAAAGATCAAATTACAAGTCACATAGTTAAGGAATTTAAAATACATGTATATATAGTAGCAGTAGTCAGAATTAGGATGATTTTGTCACGATATTACCAATGTGCATCTATATTGAATAACTATAATTTGCATTTCAAAAGATAAATATGATTTTGCATTAAATAGCTAAAATGAATTTGGTATAAATTACCCTTATTTGAAATAGTAATTAGTGTGGAATTAAAGAAAAAAGGCAATTGATGTTTTTATATTGTTAGTAAAAGATTTGCTCTTTTCGAAAAGTGTTGATTTGGTATCAGTTTGTTGTATTTGTAGGAAATGAATGAATTCAAAAAATGTGTGTAGGTATTTAATTCAATAACATGAAAGATAATGCCTTTGTTCAAGAATATTCATCACAACCCATTGATCCTTCAAGATCTAAGGATAAAAAGCTTATTTAATCGCCTTGAATACTTTGTTTGAGGTTGCTGATTCTTTGATCTATTTTTTTGCTCTTCCGCACTCAGATAGCTATGGTTGTCTGAAAGATTTTTCTATAAATCGATTTATTACACAAATTTATAATGACGTCTTTAATTAGCTTTCTAAACTCTTTAGGTTGTAAAACTAAACTAAAAGAATAACAATATGAAGTAAGAAAATAAACAAGAAATGAAGGAGACAAGAGAAGAGAGTATTTCTTATTCTTTCAAGTATCAAGTGTTTCCCAAATCTTCAAGTGTATATCATATGAACCATTATGCCTCTATTTATAGTGTTCATAGAAGCATACAAAAGGTTGTAACAACATAACATTAAACAAGAACATTATGAAGGAGGTTACAAGGTGTGGAGTTATATCCATAATGGTGTGAGAAGTAGTGAAGGATTAACTACACATCATGGAGAAGATTGGTGGTATGGAGGTTACTATTCATCAATGAAATTATAGTGTGGACATCCACAATACAAGATGACAACATTGTATGGTAACACAATTGTTTACAACACTCCCCCTTGGATGTCCATTGATAGATAATGTGGCTCGTTAAAACCTTACTAGGAAAAACCCTGTGGAAAAATATCCTAGTGAAGGAAAAAGAGTACACATATCTTGTAATACGCGTTATTTGTTGGCTCGTTAAAAACCTTGCCAGGAAAACACATTGGGACAAAATCTAGGCCAAGTAAAAAAGAGTGCAGCACGTATTTATTCCCCCTGACAAAGACATCACTTAATCTTATAGATGATACATTCCAATCCAGCTTCTCAAAGTGTTGGGATCGATAATACCTCCATCAAATATTCCACCAAAATTGAGCAAAATAGTCCTTTGCTGAAATATACTTTGTTTTGTCCTCTTCTCTATATTCTTCATTCAATTAAGCTATGCAAGAAGCATCATTTCATATAGTATTGCAACCTCAATCCCAAAGAAAATCACGCATCTTCTCATGTGTAGAGTCACTTGCTTTATAAGTTGCTAGTAGCTTTACTTGACTTGAATAAATGTCAATCATTGATTGTCTTGTTGAATATAATAATATGGCAATGACCTCACATGCAAATAGAGAACTTCCATATGATCAAATATTTTGTAGATCAAATAATCTCCTGCATTTTCATATCCAACAAACTTTTGACAATATTGGTTAGAAATAATCATCTATACCAATTTATAATTTCGCTCAAATATTTTCACATAAAAGTGAAATTATGTCTTTCCTGCATATCAAAAATATTATTTCATGTATAGATAGCAGGATATATAAGCGCACCAATCGCACTATGACATGGTACTTTCTAACCATTTTCATGAGATTAAAATTGATCTTGCTTTATTTCTAGTGATATCAAAATCATAGGGGGACTCAATGAAATCATTTTAAAACTTTTTGAATCTTTCAAAGATTTCCATACAATCTTTACCGTCTAGCTAGAAATAACAACCATTCTTTATACGCATTCAAGTTTTTCATCTATTGCTAGATTGAAAGAAACCTCATTGCATCCACCAACAGGACAATACATCTCCAAACAATAATGCCAAGACTTTTGAGAAAAATCTTTATGCCTCAAGGCAAAAGACGTACTTTATATCTTATGATTTTACATTTCGCATAATAATTCATTTGTACCCCACTGGCATTATAGTTTAGTCTAAAGACTAAGTCCAGACCATCACTTATCAAGTGAAATAAAATATACTTGGATTGCATATTTTATCTGACCAATAATTTATCTGTCTATATTGTTTGACAGATTTAAATTCAAGATCCTCATTACCATTTATAATGGTGAGCGCTACATTATATCAAAGATACCGTCGACGTTCATTTGATATCGATTCCATTATGACATAGCATATCGAGATCGATCTCTTCTTTTTCATCATTTTCAGGTATCTGAACCTTTGTCAAGGTTTTATGAAGTGTTATGTGATAGTGCTATTTTAAAGCACTTGCCTCATTATCATGATCATTTGCTCCTCTCCTTCTTCAAGGAGTTTTATGTTTGGAATCGATTGGTCTATCATGCTTCAAGTGTGTCATAGACTCTGTCTTTCAAGGACTTCTCATTGGAGCATTTACAGCTGAATTATATCATTGGGTCAGCTAATACATCTGCCAATGAATTTGCAATATTTTACAACTGAATTATCTCTTGAACTTCATGTTCACTATTTTTTTACGAGGATCAAGATAATTCATTCCATATAATTTATTCCATCTATTTCAGCTATTAATCATATCTCCCTCTAATGTTAGAAAAATTAACATTCACCCCAACCTTATTTGGGAATCCATCTTTGTGCGTGGTGGAGCAATTAAATCAAATACCGCACATTCAAATTTTAGATGGAATATTTGGCTCTTGACCCTGAACCAACAATATAGGGGAACCTTATTGGTTTGATGCATACAAGTGCTGCTGCATTAAAATAACATCTCATACCAAATTTCTTTTGGGAGATTTTTTCTTATAACCAACGGGTTTAGCTATAATTGGAGATATACAATTTCTGCTAAACTATCCAGCATTATCAACTTTTATAGTTTGGAACCATGCTCTTAATTTAACAATTTGAGCAAACAACCTTGCAAAAATTAAATTGCAAGTTGATAGCAAGGCGCATGTGACCAACCATAGATGCATCTCATTTCATAGTAAATGGTCCACATGGCAGGTGAACAGGCCCATATTCACCTTTTTATACGTTCTAAATTCAGGGGATACAATCTCAATCTTAGCTGGTATGATAAATAATTAATCATGAGAACAAGCAGCACATGAGAGTTCTTGAAGAATCTTTTATTTCTTCAATATATAATCACATGAATTCTCACTTATTTTTGCATCACATTTGAACCGGGATGGTCAACCGGTCATGCCAACTTATATATTTCTTGTAAACTTTTAGTTTACTATGGCATGTGATTTCATCACCATGCCCGTATTTGTATCAACAAACAGGAGGAAAATGATAGTCTTTCACATAAATATTTATAACCATTTCGATTGTAGTAATATGAAGATATAAAAAAATTTCACAATTTATAGTCTCAAAATAATAATAATTATTATTTTTCTAGAAACTTAAAAAGTTTCTTTTGGAGACTTACTACAATCTCAATATCATGAACAATTTTATTTCATCGTGTAGTGACACATTAGCTTTCAAATACTTGTGTACTACCTCATATTTTAAAACACCACACTTATGGTGAACATCTCCTTTAAGGAGAAAATTATATGTACCCAATCAATGACAAATTTGTGTAGCCACACTATAACATTCATTTTTGGTACTTTTACCCTTTGGTAATTCATGTTGAGACATGCCACAATATTTGTGATGTACTAAAAGTACTTGACCAATGACCGTTAATACCAATATATTTTTCTCTCAAACCTCCTGTTAAGGTGAGTTGATATTTGTCCAACCATATATAAGCAAATTTTTAACACAATAGCTTTTACCACATTCGAAAATATTCATTTTCAAGAATGGGCAGTCATTCACAATTTTCTCACAAGTCATATTCTTTTCAAGAAATGGACTATAATTATATATATGTACTTCATAAATTTGCGTTATAAGCTCATTGTCATGCCTTGACATTTATCATATTTATATGATTCACCTCAACATCACTTTAAAAGGCCAAGTGTACCACCACTTTATATTCCTTTAATTTGATAGAGGATTTATAAAACTTATTAAATTAGGTTCACGAAAATAACGTGCCCAATATATACCTTTCATACCAAATTGATGGTAAAAATTACCTTCATTTCTGAAGGATCATTTGGAGAACCCATAGCGTTCTTCCTTTTATTATTATCAAATGATGATATTTTATCTTTTTCACGTCCACAACCATTTGTACAACCATAATAGTGATTTGGTCATCTTTCAAACTTATCATATACTGCTACCACATTCACTTCATGGAATGGAGCATATTCAATGTGACAGGCTTCACAATTTTATTAAGATTGCGTTGGTACTTTAACCAAACGTCTTTTCCATATGTTTGGCCATATTGGTGGGATTTGAACCCAATTATGACAATGATGACTATTTTTATTTTGTCCCTTCATACCCATATTCATATTTTCAACCATTTGTCTTCTTTCATACATATTATGTATTTCTACCACATTCACAAAAGAGAATGGAGCAAATCAATTGGGCGGGTTCCATGACTTTTCATCAAAAGTACATTATTTTGCCTTTAGTCATCATTATACCATCATTTTAGTGCATTAGGACTTAAACCCAATATTTTATCCATAAAAGACGTCTTAGTCCATAAATCAATGGAGTTGAACCCAAAATCTTATCATCATGGTGCATCAGGACTTTAATCCGATGTCTTACCCTCTTGGTGCGATAGGACTTGAATTCACCGACTTATCCTTAACCATTGACATAATAGGCCAAAGTGTAACATGACTCACCCTTGAGCCTTCAAAATATTGTCAGTTAACAGTGATTATCATCTTAAACAAACATTAATATTAAAGGACTTCAATATTTCAAGATCACTCATAATTTTCAAATGGTTAATAAAAACTTTTGTTTCATAAATAAGACGGAAGAAATAGTCTCTGAAATAACTCAAACTAATAGCTATTTTTGTTTTAAAAATTTAGTACAGTAACAAACCTGTAATACACTGTCACGATCCAATTTCTCGGTCATGATGGCACCTACAACCCCCGGTAGGTGAACCAATCCCCGTAGCCCAGAACAGTTAGTAATGGGCTACTATCTAGCAAAAAGGGAGCAAGACGAATAAAATAGATAACAGGGATATAAATATATACATATGCGGAAACTAAACCAAACCCCAAGACCTGGTATCATAGTACAGAGCCAAAACTACATACATGGAGTGAAAACTATCCAAAAGAATATATACAGATGTCTCTGAATGGTAATAGAGTACATAAAACAAAATATAAACTAAAGCTAAGCTCCGATCGCCAAGAGCTCAACCCTCAGCTGAAGTAGTTCCCAACAGATCTCCAAGCACGAATCACAGCGATCTAACGGCGATGGCCCACGCTAGGATCTGCACCCAAAGATGCAGGGGGTAGGGGTGAGCACCAAATGCGAAGCATAAGGTACCCAGTAGGTATCATAGGCCGACTGGGCACATATAAGATAAAAGAGCAGTAATAGACAGAATAGAAGCAAGTAGTCACAGAAATCAACGAAAGGTACACAGGAACTAGCCCAGAGGGAAATCAACAGAACCACATATGAGGCTAGTAAGCAGAATATACACACCAAAGGCACAGGTGAAAGTAAGAAACAACGCACCTGGGGTCCTTGCAAACAACAGTGTATACAAAATAAGTTTGCGAAATGGACGGTATACCGGTAACCTCAAGTGTAAGAAGAAGAGAGAAAGAGTAATAATAGGCATGCTCAGAGATATGAATCAAACTCAACTAATCATACCAATCTCATACTTATCCATAATATAGAACAATTCTATAAGTAAAAATCAAAAGTCTACCTACAGTCCCCCGGCCGCCCATACAACCGAGGAACACAAACAAGTGAAAACAAACCCTCCGGCATCCCATACTACCGGAGCGTACAATCAGCAAACAACAAACAAGGGTGGAGCCTCAAACAATGAATGATTATGATGCATGAAGATCTCAGGTGCCCATGGTATCTCTGTATGTTAACCTCCTTCCGGCGCCGATTCCGGCCCAGCAGGTAAGGTCCATGGAAGGACTCTCCCGTATACCTCTTACTCCACCGTATACCCCTCCTCCGGCACACGCAGCCCGTAGCCCCTGGCCCGGATTGGCAAGGTCCATGGAGGTCCCAGACCCCATACTAAATCTCAGGTATCAGAACATGGTATCAAGATTAGAGACCCAGGTCTCGATATCAAGAAAGAGACCCAGTCTCGAATATGCATGCCCAGACCCTGTCCAGGACTAAAAATAGTAGGAAAATATCTTCAAAAAACCCCTCCAAGGGTGCCCGGGCGTAGCCGGGTCTAAACAGTAAAAAGTCATCTCAGGTGCTCGGTCCGACCGAGGCTAAAAATCATCTCAAGTAACAAGAAAACTCAACTAGCACCCCGGCCCTGCCGAGTCTAGCGATAATCATAAAACTGATGATTTTAAACATAATTTTACTGTCTTGCCCAAAAATCTCCACAAGTGAAATCAACCATTTCCAAATCATTTCCATCAAAAACGGGCCCCCCGG